>VZTZ01035686.1:0-270156 GCA_013400955.1 Drymodes brunneopygia | reverse complement strand
TGAAAGGTATTCCTGCGCATGGCAGTGGGTTTGGATTTAGGTAATCTTTAAAATCCCTTCTGACCCAACCTGTTCTGTGACTCTAAGCAGAAATAAATTTTGTTCAGGAAAAGGTTTAGTGTAGGTGGCTGCAGTTTTCCTGCTGTTATCTGCACTTTCTCAGGTGTTAAACCCACCTGGTTTGGAGGATACTCTAAAGCTTTCATCAAGACAAGATACTGGATACTCTTCAAGGCCTTTGAAGCTGTACAAGAATTTTGGCAGGAATGCATCAGTGCATTTTAGGAAGAACAATTGTATTCATATTCTAATCTTTCTATTACCTCTTTTGGCTGATCCCATTTTTGGTCCAAGATGATGAAACAATCAGAAATAATATCGAGACTTCCTTATGGAAATTTGCTATTCAAGTAATTCCATAGACATACCAATACTTCTTCCTGCAACAGTTGTACCATATGGAGTTTATGGAAAGAGGGGAAACTCACAGCTTTCGTTTCATCAGACTTTTTTTTTTTGTATCCCATTAGTATTTTTTAATAGAGAATACTGAAGTCACTGTAGAAAGAAAACATTTCAAAATGTCTGCATTGTGTAATATCCTAAGGCATGTCTCCCCAGAAGGAGTCTGGGGCTAAGCTGAGATAAAATAATGTTAATAGAAGATCATTGTGGTTTCATGTTGCAGAAGCAAAAATATAATTGTAAGGCATTCTTCCTTCTCTGCCCCCAAAAGCAAAAAAGAAAAAAAAAAAGGTGTAAAAAGCATAATCTAGGGCTTATATGACATCTGTATATATACATATATAGCTATACACATACACGTCTGTATGTATTTATGTTGTTTGCAGATAGTTTTTTATTTTAAGGTGTCTCCTGCTTTGCCCAAGGATATTGAGCACAGCAGTTCCTTGACTATGGCACATGGTCGAGCATCTGTACATGTATAGGTGTGATCATGGATAACCTCAATGTGTCAATATGTTATATTGCAATAAACATAAATAAATAACATTAATACAATGTGGTGTGTAACCTCTTGATGTAACTGTCTTGCAACACTCCCGTGAGCAGGTATTCATGCAAAGACTTGTCAGAAGATACCACAGAATCAGCAAGGTCCATGTTACGTTTCCTTACATTGACAAATTCTTTTGGAATGACAGAAGAGACAGGCACGCTGCATAACTTGTTCATCATATTTTATAGCAATTATTCATATCAAAGAAATTTACACAGGCCACCAAAGTTTAATTCAAAACTAAAAATGCAAGTTGATGTTTTCTCCTGTAGTGCATATGGTTCATATTTTTTTGTACTGTTGTTCTGTATTGACTCCTGTCTGTTCCTTGTTTTTTTCTCTATCAGCTTTCTCTCTATTTGTTTCTTATATTTTGTTCCTGTTTATATGTGTGTGTCTGCTTCCTTCCTCAGTTTCATGTGTGAAGAGTCATATCCTCCATCAGTATGTGTTTGCTGGGGATCCTGAAAGGTGGTTCTGTCATCCCCTCAAAGCACTTCTTTCCAATCCAGGGAGGGGTTTTCTTGTAGTTTCAGATGGCTAAAGTGAGGAGAAGGTGGTGGTCGTCGGGCCAGAGAGTGTTGAATGTTGTGCTTCCCAGTATCATTTTCTCCTTTCTCAACTGGTCATATTGGGTGTAGAAATGTAGGGAATAAAGTGTGCAGGCAGTCTGCAATTGATGCTTCTTTTTGCAGACTTGTCACTTACATGGGCTGGTAATAAACTTACACAGATCACTTAACTTGAAACTAGTAGTAATTACAGTCTCTTCTGTGTCTGCAGGAGAAGGAATGCTTCTTCTGCTCTATGGTGTAAATATACTTTGTGATCATTTTCTTAACGATGCAGAAAAATGTGAATGTTTAAGACAAGGTGTGTTACAGAAATTGACTGCATCCTGTAAAGCTCTTCTATATATGCAGTTATCAATAAAATAGAAAACTTTGATTCAGTTTATTGAATACAGAGTATTTTCAAGGCTTGTCGTAGAAAAACTCATGAGAGACTTAACAGAGAAACTGTACTAGTCTGTTTATTTTAAAGTGTTGTTTGCAACACTACTGTGGTAAGCCATCACAAAAGCCTTACTGGTATTTCAGAAGCAGGAAACCTGATATTTAAACAGTTCGTTTAGAACTTTTTTCCTCTTCTTTTTGCCTTAATAATTGCTTAATTCTAATACTTCAAGTTTTAATTCAAATAGATGAAAATAATAGCATAAGTGATTAGTTTTTATTTTTCAAATTTTATGTTATTAATAACTCATCCTATTGCTGATTCACAGCATGATTGACTAAAGCAAATTTAAATTTTGTTCCATAGCTTCAGCTCACTCTGAGAGGATGGCCAATTTTTTTGTAAAATTGTTTGCTGAGCCACCCAAGTAAAAATCTGGGTAAAAATTCAAATAGTGTAGCCTTGAATGTGTGAAGTGTAGTAGCATGCCTTTTATAGAAGTGTCTGCAGGCTTGGACAACCAACGTGGTTGTGTTGCTTTTACTCTGTAAATGGAGCCCCTTTCAGATTTATTGATACTACAATAATATTGATAGCAATTTGTTTGTTTAGAATAGGCATTTTTAATAGGGAGAAGCCCAAATCAAAGTGAAAAGGTAAAGAAAAGTGGGGGACACGTAGGCTAATTTTGTTACTAGCAATTGGAATGTGAAACAGCTGATTTGTGAGTGCAGGTAACACCAAAATTTTACAAATTCAGTGTGAGTAATCTGAATTTGGTGTGTTGGTTATTTGATATTTTTTAAATTATTACTTCTGTCTTGAGACTTTTTGCAACTTCGGGCTTTAGTGAATTCTTACTGATCTGATCTCCTGCAGAAGTATGTGCAGTGTTTCATTTTGTAGAAGTGTCTTGTGGAGAGTCTCTTGTTTTTACTGTTGCAAATATATCTTAGGAACAAAGCCTGTTCCAAATGTTTTACAGGTGAATTCAGTGCATAGCAATGAATCTGTCATGTAGGAGTTAATGCTGAGAATCACTTACCTTGTGTAGGAACTATCAAACATCTCAGGCTGGAACAGTATTAAATTCCTGTTGTGCTGGCCAAGATTCAAACAGGTGCTCTGCAGATAACTGACTGACCATAGCAATGTTTGGAGACATTGCTTCTTTGAGAAGTGTTAGTCTCAAACTTCTGTGAAGGAAGTTTACTTTATCAAAGAGATTGTACATGAAATTATAGTTCAATATTTTTGCACTTCGTTAATTCCGTTTCTCTCTTGTATAAACCTCAACTTCTACTGGTTGCTAAACTTGGAAATAAGTGCCTGTACTGAAAAATGAAGAAGAAGCTGAAGTTTATGATCCATGGGTTTGCAGTAGACCTTCTCCAGTGTTTTTTTAGTACATATTCAGTTTCACATTTTCTTGTATCCTTTCTGGCTCATTTTGATTCCCAGAATAGGATATCACTATAAAAAACCTTTTGCATCATCATAAAACTGCTTTTGTCAGGGCCAACACAGAAGTTGATGAATTAGGAAATCTGACAGTGTGCTGTTCCCTGCAGGATTTTTCCCAGCCACAGCCTTATTTCACAAATGTTCAGTCAGAAATCGTAGATCATATGTCCTGGTAAGAAAGGCAGTTCATTGTTCTCATAGCTTTGGGTACAGTCATGATACTTGTGGTTACCTCAGGATTATATGTGAGCTGTACAAACTCACTTACGTTTGCAACTTCTAGTTTTGCCTGGTGTTGTGCAGAGCCCTTCTGGAAGCTGGTATTTGTGCCATAGTACCATCATTCCTGAACTATCCCCCTGCCTTGGAAACTTTTCTCTTTTGTAACTTTGCTCTGTTGTGAGAGCTGCTTCTACTTGTTCATTGGAGTGAGAGAGCCATCAATTCCTTTAAAGTATTTACTGCTATGTGATGTGGCCTCTCAGTGTATGAGAGACTTCGAGAAAAGATTAGGGCAGACTTCTTACCAAGGTCTGTCATGACAGGATGAGGGGCAATGGTTTTAAAAGGAACGACAGTAGGTTTAGATTGGACATAAGGAAGAAATTTCTGATGAGGGTGGTGAGGCACTGGAACAGTCTGGTCAGACAAGTGATGCCCCATTGTTAGCAGTGTTCCAGGTCAGGCTGGACAGGGAAGGGTGGAGTCACCCTCCCTGGAAGTGTTCAGAAAATGAGTAGACATGGCACTTGGTGATATGGTTTAGTGGGCATGGTGGCATTCAGTCAGAGGTTACACTTCATGATTTTGGAAGTCTTCTCCAACCTTAGTGATTCTGTAGATTTTGATGTAGATGGAA
Source organism: Drymodes brunneopygia (assembly GCA_013400955.1). Taxonomy (NCBI): domain Eukaryota; kingdom Metazoa; phylum Chordata; class Aves; order Passeriformes; family Petroicidae; genus Drymodes; species Drymodes brunneopygia. The sequence continues at coordinate 265,855 of VZTZ01035686.1, read as the reverse complement.
GAGAAGAAAGACTAAATGAGTAACACTAAACACTAGTTCATTTAGATGTTGATGGCCCATAAGGATGGCAGAGAGTAATTAAAGGGAGAAAAGCGAAGCAAATACTAAAGCACACAAAACAACAGAAAATACATGCCTCAGAGGGCAGGCATAGTGATTGATAATGATTTTCTGAATTTTTGTAACAACCTGTGTAATTTACATGCTTGCACACAGGTTACAGATGATACCTTTTTATGCTTTGGTCATGCTTCTAGGCACTGTTACTGTTCTACCAAAAATGGGTTTCATCTGTCCAGGTTTCTGTTGCCTCAGTTATATAATGTTTTTGTGTGATAAAGACACACCACACTATATCGCAGTACTCATTTACAGAGTCTGTGGAAAGAGTTTCAAATATGAATAAAACTGATCACTGCTTAAGTTTAAGCTACTGGGAAAAGAACCCCAAACAAATGAAGGAATGATTTTGTTGCTGTACACTCCTTTTTCCTCCATCTGAGATGATATTATTCTAATTATGCTGACTTTAATGATTTATGTTCCATTTCAGTACTCTGAGCTGTGCTAGGCCATCACATGACACATCTGGGTAACTGTTGTATGGATAAATGGGCAGGGATATGGAGTTGTCAGGAGAGCTTGTGTAACTTTACTATAAGAGATCGATTGGTCAACAGTGATAGCTTGTCAGCTTTATTTTTAATTTCATTCTGCTGTATACTTCTTTTTTGTGCTACGTATCGCCTGCCATCCAGGGAGTTTATGAATCTGTTGATCTTTTACACAAGTGAATGGCTGTCCATCAGAAGACTGCTTGCCAAACCATGAAGCTGTGGTTTTACTGTCATAGCCAGTCATTCAGAGCAGTGGCCACAGCATGCTAAGCTCAGCTCTAAACATTGACTGCTTTTATTTTGCTTTGTTGGACTTTTAAAGTCTGTATGAACTAACAAAATGTCTTTGTGTCTTTCATATGTAAAGCAATACAGTCCCAAAGCTGTGGGATGTATCACCCTGTAAATAAAGAAAAGTTCTCTTAACAAATGGGCATTTTGATTTCTGAGGTAGAAAGGCAGTGCCTAGCTGTATGTAATCCTAAAAATTATTTTATCTGGACAGTTGGGTTTTATCATATATCGTGTTTATACAGTGAATGTGTGACTGAAGATGGTTCTGAGGAAAAATTGCTCTTGGCACTGTTGCAACACTTTAGTTTCTCGTATTTCTGAGATTTTGAGACCTTCAGCTAGCAAGCCTTTGTGAAAGTCCCATTACCATAAAATCATTTGCCTGCCTTTGCTGCAAGAGCAGTCTAAAGTTTTAGCTGGATTGATGTGAGTGTTCTGATATTTGCAGGATGACTTAATTGTTTTTGCTTATTTGAATGGTTAAATAAATGCAAACTTGGCGTACAAATCTGTTGTCTTTCTTTTCAGTATTGGAATTAATAGATTGTGATGATTTATAACAATTACAGCCAATGTAATTTTCTGCTGCAGGCAAACACCTTTGAATTTAAGGTAACAGTAGTTCTAGAGGCTGCTCAAGGATTAGAGGTGGGATTACATGATTGCATCTGCAGCCAGGTCATATGCTGGGCATGTTTACAAGGCTATAATTGATGCCTGTTAAATAATAGGTATATGTGGGATGGGATGTTAAAAACCACATTTTTGCATCGTTAATCATTTGTGTGAAGCAATTCAGTTTGAATTTTTATCTTCAAATGTCGTGGTTCTATACAAGCATTTTACAAAAACTTACATTTTTACAGACATTTACAAAAATGTTGCTCTTCAACAGCTTTTCTGCTGTGTATTTGCAGTCACTGTAGGAAGTACCACAATTATTGTACACCTTAACATATACTTGAGTACTGAAATACAGAAGTGGAATTGGGATGTGATGCTGCAGTAATGGCTGAATTCATATTTATATGGTAAAACGACAGTAGTAGCTAAAACCACAAAGATACTAATACTCAGTCTAATAAGTGCTTTCTAAATATGTTGGCTGAGCTAATTAGTCTCTTGTCTTCTCATGTGTTACTGTTGGCAAGCAGTATATGGACGCTATCCTGGCCTTTGGAAACATTTATCCAATGCGTCAGCGGAGATGTAGCGGGTGTAATCATTCCGGTGATAAAGAGCTGCTGCCTGTAATCAGTGGGTCTGTCATAGTTTTCAGAAAGAGTTTTTGTAGAGGACAGTGTTAGTGTTGCATGGACAGTGAGCAAGTTTGAAGTGTGGTCTCGGTTCTGACCTAGTATCTGGTGGTACCATCGGGGCTCAGCTGACAGGCAGTTTTCTTGCAGTGCCACAGCATGGTCTCCAACTCCAATATTGACAGCACATGGTAAAATCCCCCTCCTGATTTAGTGCTGTTTATACAAGAACAACTTTGGCTTTTGTTATGAGTCTGCTTCAGGTGAAGGTGTCTTCTTGTTATGGCTCTTATCAGATCAGAAGACTGACGTGTGCTGAAAGGAGGGAGGTGATGTTCTTGGTCCTGTATCCTTTTCCCCTTTTTACCTTTTCATCTTCCTTTACACTGTGGTGTGATGTTCAGTGGATATGCATTGTGCAGAGAAAGCTTGTTAAACTAGTAAAAAGTATTTGGTTTGGTTTTTAAATAGTTTTAACAGGTCAAGTTAGTGTAGTTCAGTTGACTGAGGGTGGGAAGAAAGATGGAGAAAGCTGTTCAGTTTTCTGTGAGTTGTAACTTCAAGGAGGCCACGAGGGTGGTGAAGGGGCTGGAGGAGCAGCTGAGGGCACTGGGCTTGCTTAGCCTGGAAGGAGACTGAGGGGAGACCTCACTTACAACTTTGTGTTGTAACAGCAATTGCAACTTCTTCGTGAGGGGAAGAGGAGGGGCAGGCGCTGATCTCTCTGTGACCAGTGACAGGACTCAAGGGAATGGCCTGAAGCTGTGTCAGGGGAGGTTTAGGTTGGGTATCATGGAAAGGTTCACCCAGAGGGTGCTTGGGCACTGTAACAGGCTCCCCAGGGAAATGGTCACAGCACCAAGCCTGACAGAGTTCAAGAAATGTTTGGACAACCCTCTCAGGCACGATGTTTTTTGGCGCTGTCCTGTGTGGGATGAGGAGCTGGACTTCGATATTCTTTGTGTATCGCTTCTGACTCCAGTATGTTTATGATTCTGTAAGCTGATTTTTTCATTGTGTTCTGCCTCTTGATTTTTTCTTCTTACACTTCAGTATCCAACTATTGTTATAAAACTCTCAACAATGAAATTTAAATTATTGAGGCCTGAGAAACTGTCTTCCAGGTAGCCTGTTTTCTGGAAATTCACTCAGGAATTGCTTAATTGTTCCATACATATTAATTGTATAAGTGCAGATCAGTACATAATTTATACATTTTCAGTATTTATTGACATAATTAGTATTTATTGATATAATTTAGTTTTCAATTGGATCTTATTCCTGAGGATTTAAGTGTCTTCATTTTGATTGATTTAGTGCTTCAAAAATTATGGTAGTACAATGGATTTCCTTCTGTACATATTTGAACAGATCTTGGGGAGGATCAAGTCTAGTAGTTCTGCTTTTTTATATATTCTTTCAGAAAAGAGACACCAGTTGATTGATGGAACTGCTGGTTGTTTTCTTAACTTGTAATATACACAAATGGCTTAAGGAAAAGATTAAATGCAAAGATACTGTTTTCATGTACATATCATTTGGGCATGTAAAAGGTGTGAAAAAACAGATTATTGTATTTGTTTAGGACTTGAATCATGGTTTGCATAATCCCTGAGATGCACTGAGTGGTTCCTGAGGTCAGCTCTCTGTGTTAACACAGTGGGACCAATTCTGTGGCAGTATGCTGTGGTTTTGCCATTAAAACTGCCATGTATTTAGCACTGTTAATTTATTCCATCTTCATGAGATACTTTTCATGTAGAGTTTCCGTACCCTCCGCTCCTTCCTGAAAGCTACGGATGAAGCATCTTGTTTTCATTTTGACTTTGGGTAGGTGTTTGATGTATTGAACTTCCACTAGTTATGAGTACCCTCAGCTCCTTCCTGAAAGCTACAGATGAAGCATCTTGTTTTCATTTTGACTTTGGGTTGGTGTTTGATGCATTGAACTTCCGCTAATTATGAGGCTGGTCGTGTAATGCACCTCAGTGTCCCTTAGCCTGTGAATGCTGTGGAAGAAAGTCTTTGAAGGATTGCTTTCCTAGCCCATTGTGGCTCAGCAGGAGTTCTTGTCTAAGCATCTCAGCTGTGTAGCCTTTGCTGTAAGCCCTTGGCTCTCTGAATAACTTGCTTCTCTGCCTGCCATGTGCGGTGAAGCAACATGGGAAAGTGGGTATTGTATTCCAGCCAGTTCGTGCCTGCTTAGAGTGGAAAATGTGCAGTCAGTTGTAGTCGGGTCAAGCAGAATAAGCTGAACAAAATGCTGGACAATAAGCTGGACAAAAGGCTGGGCTTTGTACATAATGACCATAGTGAATTTTGTGATATTGGTTGGGGGGAAACAAACCCCAACAAATTTCCACAGTAGCTTAGCCATGTAATTCAAGGACTTCAGAATGACTGTGTGTTCATGCTTCCCAACAATTGTTTTGGGTTCCTTGTAGACTTTTTAAGGCTATCTGTGTAACTGTAAAGGCTGGAAGCTTCAACTCCTCAAAATAAAAAGGGAACTTTGTTACCCATTGTGTTTAGAAGCCTGATAAAATATGTAGTTGGCCGGTAACTGCCAGTTAGTTTGTGTTATACCTCTACTCACCACACTTATTTGGGAAATTATAGAAAGCAAAAAATTAACCTCTATTATTTTAAAACTATTATTTTAAATTTTAAAGTGTAGTAAAAAGCCACTGAATGTATTGATGATGGATCTTCAGTCCACATGTTACATTTACCCAGTCACCCATGTTACATTTAAATTTCTATTTGAGGAGTGAAGTGATGCAAAGGCTCTTGCCCATGCAAATGAAAATCTTATAATTACTAATTTCTGTTTCAGATGTTGTCATTTGTTATTTCACAGAGGTTTCAACTGCAATTCATTCTGGTAGGGTACTCCTTCATTACTGCATTTCAGCCTTTGCCTCCTGGAAAAGTTGTCTAGAAACACACAGAGCTTGATTGCTGTCAGGTTTTCTTTGAGTATTCTTGTGATGCTCTGCCTTTCAGAGTATGGTGTTTGTTTGTCATTTACAAAAAAATCAGTTTTATAAAAGATCCCCTACTGTGAGCGTAGATGGGAATTTTCTGGTAGAAGCTGGTGGATGCTCCATTTCCTTTTGAAAAAAGCGTTACTGCAGTGGACAGGAATGAATTGTGATGTACAATGTAAATTTATTGTGGTATTTCTTAAATCACAGCAAGATAATTCACATATCTCACTGTTCTTTAGACTTGTCTCATTTGTCTTGAAAAAGTGTGTGATGTGACAGTTGTCATACTGGATACTGGAATATGTGAGATGGGAATATGAGAGAGGGACCGGTTCTGTGAGCACATGTCGTGTTCAGTGAATGCTGATGGCAGCTGAGAGCTGTCCACATGCAGCTCCTGGACTGGACTTTACTCCTGCTTTTTTTATCCATAAAACTTTTACCAAAGTTGGTTTTTTTTTTTTTTTTTTTTTTTGCCCTAAACCTGACACTTCACTTTTCTTTGAAGATATATGTTTTGTTTTCTTGCCTATGAAAATGAAGAGACCTTCAGAGGAAAGATACAGGAAATTGTTGGAATTGTAGTGCCTAGAGGTATGCTGCTGGAGACTGCTGCTGGAAGTTGAGCTAACAAATGAAAAGCTGACTGAAATACCTGTGCCAGGTGCCACCCACAGTGGCACTGAGATTGAGATAAGCATGAATTAAACTTGGGACTTTGGGTAACTAATACATTATTAAATGCCAGCTCTGCTGGTATCTGATTTTCATTTCCTTTTTGAACACAGCAGTGCATTCTCTGCAGTTAAGAATTCCACGGAGCAGTATTGTTGGAAAGGCTTTTGAAGCTTAGCAGTGATAGATGTGTAACAGGAGCTGTGTCATGCACCACCTCATGAGAAGTTTTTGTGAATCTTTACTTAGAACTCAGAACCTTTTGGTTACTGCTGTGTTCATGAGCCACAAGTGAAAAAAACATTTGTTGACTCAGCCTGTATTTGTCTTCCAGTAGTCCTTGGGTATTGACATTCAGGTAGAATCCTTTTCTTGAATACAAAAATTTTGAAATGGAAAGAGGTTTAGGGGTTTTGGTTTGGTTTTTGTCACTCATTATGTTAGTATGAACATAACAGGCACTTACCAAAAGTCTTACGTAGATGCTTATCTAATCCTGGAAGGGCTCCTTAAATTCTGTTTAATTCTTATTTCACAAAAATTGCTTCTGACTTCTTGGACTTGTAGTGATGTAAAGACAAAAGAGTTTGAACGCTATCAATAGAGTATTTTTTGGATAATTATGCTACTTAATTTTCCAGCCTGTTATTTCTAACATGTTGTAAATAAGACATCTGTACTTGCTGATAACTTCAGACTTCTGCAGACAGTTCAGAATTTCACTGGGAGTAAATATATAGCAGTTCTATTTTATGCAGGTCCTACTAATTAAAGTTATACCTACATGGTGCCACAGTGGGACTGAGTAAAGACCTGAACTAGCACATTCCAGTGCAGTGCCATATAGACATAGGTGTGATATGTTAAGTGTTTTAATATTAGTATTTGAGACATGGTTATCCCCACCCTTGTGTTTAAGCTATTGTCTCTCTTGGTACCTAAAATTAATTACAGTAGTTTTTCTTCACAAGTGTTTTGGGAAGAATGAAAAGTTGCAGTGGCTTAAAAGGTTGTGTTTTCTTTCTTACAGAAAATGCCAGAAGCCTCAGAAGACCACAATCATTGGAAGGCCTGTTGACTTCCGTTTTCTGGTAATCTGGAACATCATCCATCTGGCATGGCGCAGGGCAGCCAACAGCTTGATGTGCAGGTACTCCATGATCTCCGGCAGCGTTTCCCTGAGATACCTGAGGGGGTGGTATCTCAGTGCATGCTTCAGGTATGGTGAAGATTCTCTGTATTTTATTTTGGCATGAACTGAGTTTAGTATGAAAACCTGCTTTAGTCGTACATGGAGCATAGATTTTCATTCTCCTGGTTTTAATTTAAAAGGTTTGAAGACTCCACTACTTGGATTTCTGTCTTGTTTTTTAGGTACAAAAATTTTGTCATTCTTTAGTTAGGTTTGTGGCGGTCTGTATGCATATGGGGAATAAAGAAAGTGGCTAATGGGGTGGTAATTGATGATGGCTACATAAATAGCATGCATATACTGGAGGAGGTTTGAATAAACAGTCACTCACCCTTCCAAGAAAAGGAGCTGGACTTCACTAGCAATCTGACAGTTTTCCCTCTCCATGGTATCTTTTTCCCATGTCCAGAAGTTTGGTTTAGTTCTTTCTTTCTAGGTCCAGGTGTTGGTTCTCCCTGCACTCCTTTTCCTTTCTGTTTCATCCTTCTGCCTTCATCTAAAATCAGAAATTGGAAGTGATAATAAGTCACCACATGTAATAAGTAGTGGTCATCTGGGATACCTTCAGTTAATGGGAAGATTTGGGAATGGAATAGAAACATGCAAGATCTGGTTTGGCTTTGTGTGGAAGTTGGAAAGCTGTACATGCATCCTGCCTGTTCTTGGCAGATGAGTAGGTTTACTTAGAATAGGGGTTGTAATTTTTGCATTTTGTCTTCTAAACTATACAAATAAAAATTAATTGCTTTCAGGCAAATGTAAAGCAGGGAATGCCCTGCCATGTAAAGCTTTACTTGTCCTGACAGTCATACCTTTTGTACTGTTAAGTACATGATCTTTTTGATGAACTGTGTTTGTCACAGACATTTTTAAACTGATAAAATTAAAGAGCCCCTAATGCTGCAGAAGCATATGGTGTTCTGTATCTATAATATGGAATTCTGGATAGCTAGTTAACTTTGCACAGCAAATGCTTGTTATGTTTTTAAGTACAGATTTTGTTTCCAAACCCACTCTATATTTAAAGATGTGTGACCTGGTTTCCAATAACCATTTACAATAAATACTCTAGGTTTAAATCAGTTTGGAGTTTTAGACCTGTCAAAAATTGAGGGTCCTTTGAAATGACAAATATATTTCATACCCTGATAAAATCAGATCAGAACCTGTCCTATATATGTTCCCTTTACCTGCACCCTGACCAAATGACCTAAGGAAGCTGAAGGCTCTGTTCATGAAGTTCTGGTTAGATGGCAAGTAGCTGATGGTAGTGGCTCACTTTTTTGAGACTGCTGCTTGGCACTGTGGTGCTGGATGTTATTGCAAGGTCTGGTTGCCATATATTCTGGTCTTAATTTTCTAGTGATATGTCTGGATATTCCCACTGACCACTGATTTTTGGAAGGAGAGCGCAGCATGAAGGGAGGTTGTCTGGGATCCATAGAGTGAGAGCTGTTCCTATTTAGGTGCTGGACTCTTCTGTCATGTTCAATAATAACTCTTCATATGAGAAGATGAAGAATATATGTGTGTTCATCTGATAGTGGCATCATATGAAATTTTGAGAAAGACATCTTCACTCTGGTATTGACTAAGTCCATGAGAAAAGAAATACAACATGACTTTTCAGCCAGTGGATAGGCTGTTGAAAATTGTATTGCAAGGCAGTATATGTATTAATATGCATATAAATTTATATAGTGATAGTGTTTAAACTAGAAGTGCACCCATTATTAATGTATATTCCTTACAATGGTAATTCTAGCACACTGAGGAAAGCAGGGGTGTATGTTTATATATAAATATGTACACATTTGCTGTGGAAGGAGATGCTCTCTGTCACAGAAGGTGCCAGTCTTGGGTCATGTGTAACAAAGGGTGCTAAGGATCAGATTTAGTTGAACTTAAAGTGAAATTTGTTTTCTTTAGCTACTATTTGAATTAAAATCTGAACCACAGCTGATGCAGGCTGTTACATGATAAAGTGGGGAGAAAAAGAAGTCCACCATCTGGAATGCATTCTAGTGATTTTACTCATTTGGAAAAGCTATCGTTTGTGTTGTTCTTCTAACAGACTACATTAAGCTAAAATGAGTGGAGAGGGCAAGAAGGAGAAAAGGAATTCTACATTATATTTCACATTTGATTCATAATTTATTGTCTGTATAGTTTCAACTGCTAACACCACAGAACAACTCAAACATTTAAAAGTGTTACTTGGTTTCTTACTGATGTATGAATAAAGCTTTTTTAGCTGTCAGCTTGAAATTCTTAAAGGCAGTTTAAATTTTGTTGGAATTGTAATGTTCTTTATGGAATCCCCAGTACTTCTTCAAGCAATACTTTGACTTCATTGTTAAGGTATTAAATACTGTTCTACAAATAAAAGCTGGTTTAAAATATTGGGTTTTTAAGCTTCTAGGTGAAGAGAAATACTCAGGTAAACAGTGAATTGAAAGTGAAAACAATAAACACTCAGAAAAACATTAAAATATTATCTGCAGTTTTGTTTTTGCTTTTCCAGAGTTTGCAATTTTGATCTAGTTTAATTTGATTTGTGTTGTTACTAGAAGTAGTTAATTGTACAGACCTGTTCCTTGAAGAACATGCAAGGAGTTGTAACCATTGCTTTCCTAAAATTGGACTTGTTTTTTTGTTTTTTTTTAATATGTCATAGTGTAACTAGTGTTACCAGAGCATTTTGGCAGATGCAATGTGAGCTATGTATTACTTGCATACCATGTAGCAAGTATCATCTTTATTTCACAATACCTGTGTATGAAATGTTACCCCTAGTTGTGTCCAGGCCTGGTTGTGGCTTCAGCTGAATATTGGACATGGGGCGGTGGCTCTTTGCTGTGCTCTGTGACAGTAACAGTTGTCTGTTCTTGCTCCTAGAACAACAACAACCTCGATGCCTGTTGTCGAGCCCTTGCACAGGAGAGCAGCAAGTATTTGTATATGGAGTACCACAGCCCTGATGACACCAGAATGAATAGAAATAGCCTTTTGCACATTAATCTGGGTATTCATCCTCATACCAGCTATCATGCAGGGGATGGAGCTCAACTTAATGGTGGTCGTACACTGGTACACAGCTCAAGTGATGGACATATTGACCCGCAGCGCACGGCAGGTAAACAGCTCATTTGCTTAGTTCAAGAACCACATTCTGCTCCCGCCGTCGTGGCAGCTTCTCCTAGTTACAATCCATTTTTCATGAATGACCAGAATAGAAATGCAGCTACTCCTCCTCCACAGCCACCTCCACAGCCATCTTCCATACAACCAGGAATGAACACGTCTGCTATGCAAGGCCCTCCCACGTATATGCACATACCTCGGTACAGTACAAATCCCATTACTGTTACAGTATCACAAAACCTCCCCTCTGGACAGAGTGTACCCAGAGCTCTACAAATTCTTCCACAGATTCCAAGCAATCTTTATGGGACTCCTGGCTCTATTTATATTAGGCAAACATCTCAAAGTTCTTCAGGACGACAGACTCCTCAGAATACACAGTGGCATTCATCGCCACAGGGCCCAGTTCCACATTATACTCCTCGTCCTCTACCTGTATATCCACATCAACAGAACTACCAACCTTCTCAGTATTCTCCAAAACAACCCCAGATCCCTCAGTCGGCTTTTCGATCACCACCGGCGTCCCAGTGTCCCTCTCCCTTCGGCTCTCCTCAACACCAAGTTCAGCCTCCTCAGCTGAGTCATCAGAGTTCACATGTTTTCATGCCTCCTAGCCCTTCCACTGTCCCACCCCACGCATATCAGCAAGCATCCCAGACTTTTCAAAAGCAAGGTGCTCATTCTGTATCGTACCTTCCTCCTTTTGCTGGACCTAGTTTATCTAAAGGTTCCATGAATAAAATAGAAATTACAGTTGAGCCACCACAAAGACCTGGGACTGCAATGAACAGAAGCCCTTCGCCGATAAGTAATCAACCATCTCAACGAAACCAGCACCCACTGTATGCACCCACTACTCCTCCTTCAAGCTCTCCATCCAGAGGTATGTCGGGACAACCCAAACCTCCATTTAGTGTTAATCCAGTATATATTACCTACACTCAACCTACTGGACCTGCAGGTGCACCAACACAGTCTCCTCGGGTAATGGTATCTCAGCCAAACCCAACCATTTTTAAAATCACAGTAGGTCGAGCACCGACTGAAAATCTTTTAAATTTAGTGGACCAAGAAGAGCGTTCTGCAGCACCAGAACCTATTCAGCCTATTTCTGTAATCCCAGGATCTGGAGGAGAAAAAGGAAGCCATAAGTATCAGAGAAGTTCTAGTTCTGGATCAGACGACTATGCTTACACTCAAGGTAAATGTTTCACCCTGCAAACTGTGGTGTTTCAAAATGCATTTTCAGCTTAATTTTGCTAGTTAGTGAGAATTTTTGAACCTGTACAGAGAAAATAGAAACTGTGACATAAAGCATGAGACATTTTTCTGATTTTTTTTAAAAGCTGCCAAATTTCAGCCTAATACTTAAAGAATTTTCTAAGAGTCTTAATGTTGCTGTGCTTTTTATGCTAGGGAACTTCCTTAAAACACTGCAGGTAAGAATGATAAGTAGTTTGTTCATATATTGCTTGTCAGTTTTGTAAATTCTGCATTGAAGAACTGGTCCATAAATTTACGTGTGTATTTTTATAATTCTTTGTATTTCTTCTGTATTCAAGTGTTGTAGAACACCTGAAGCGCTGGCTTCAGCATTTGGTTTAGATTGAAGGATATTAAGTGAAAGAGGAGAGAGAGCGATAAGAATGCAGCTAATAAGCTTTCAGTTCAAAGATTTTTTTAAAAGGAAATAAAATAACTATTTTGAAGAACTTAAATTAAAAGTTCACTTTTTCCACTTAGAGTTTTCAAAGAAGAAGAGATTGGCAGACAAATACTAGGATGTGTGTTCTGCTGCATAGGGATAAAACACAGTTTTAATGCCATATATAAATGAAGAATTCAGTAATTCAGTAAAGAATGTAAAATTAAACCTTAAGCTGAAAACTACTTTTCTTGGAGTTTGCTGTATAGATTTGAAACATTTAAAATTGAACAAGTGAATCAATCTGCAAACATTCAAACCAGTCATTTGGGTAATGGCAGACTGATAAACTGCAGCAGGTATTTTCTGGATTTGTGTTTGGAGAAAAGTCTGTTCCTCTCTTGTTCCTTCTAGCCTTTTTTTTAACTTCAGAGAGCTGACGTGAGAGCTTATAGTGCTGCTCTAGTTCTTGATTTCTTATTTCATTTACTGCCTTTTGAGCTTTTCTAACTCATCAGCAAAGCTGTTTTGTACCTGGTAGACCTAAACAGAAATTCTGTAGACCCAATTCTTTAGTAAGTATGAATGCCAGTAGTCTGTGACTCTAAGGCCTTGTGCTTTGTTTGGTAGTGTTGCTATTACAGCCTCAGTAAAGGTTGTCATTTGGGTGAGAAAAATACAAGTAGCTTCACATAGCTGCGAAAAACATTCTGAAACGTAAAACCTGGTTTTGCCTTTGTGTCTTCCGCTATATTTGTGTATCTGAAAAGCAACCAAATAAAACTAATTAGTATATGCTTTTGGGGTGTTTGCATTTGTGGCAATACCTGCCTACCAGAGCTTTTTTTATTGCTGCACTGTGAACTCTTGATAGAAAAAAATTGTAGAAGAATAAGCATTTTATTCTTTACTATCACAAAGGAGTCCTAAAAAAGAGTATTTTTAACAGCTTAATTTAGGGAACAAGTTTATTTAATTTTTTTCTTGACTGTGAACCATTGAAAAAAGTATTACCAGAAAGTCATTTTGGTGTCTGTACTTTGACTGTTTCTTTGTGATATGAGTCATAGTTGATGAGTTGTACTAGAGTATAATGCAAAGCTGTGAAATGTAGTCACACCGTGTTAAGTTGGAGAAATCATACAGAGACAAGGTTTGGTAATAAGAGTGGAAAATCATTGTCTGTTACCTGTACTTTTTTTCTTAATTCTGCTTGCATGACTTATGCTACTTGTAAAAGTAGAGAATAGTTCTGTTCAGTAATTCTGGTGCCTGTAGTATAAATACACCTGATGTTATTCTTGGCTAGGCTTTTGGGTGTTTATTCTTTGGCTATGAGTTGGTAAATCCATACAAAATCCAAATTACGCTGCTACATTTTTGTGCAGAATGCTGATACCTGCTTCGAACAGGTTGGGGTGTTCTTGAACTTTTGCAGTAAGTTGTCATGTTGCTGCTTATTTTTCTAACTCCTTTTAGTTCATATGTGACTATTGTTGTATATTATGTGCTTTTTCTTTGCCTGTGTTGGATGGGGTGAAGAAAAGGGCAAGTTCTTGCTGGGGCTTTTTACAAAGTGGCATTTTGCAGGTTCTGCAGCATCCTTACTTTGAACGGTTTGCTGGAACGTTGTTATATGAGCAGCATGTTTGTCTGAATAACCACATCAAATATCTTATTTTTCGCTGCCCTGGCAGACTTCAATCAGGTAAAACCAGCCTGATCAGAAAGGTTTAAGCATCACCCTAACTTGGCCAGCTTTGCATCGTGATGAAATACTGAGAAATGCTCTTCTTTAGGAAACTGAATATCATCTTCTAACTAGTCAAAATTCTTTTCTTTGGCTCTCTGGGAGTCCAACATCAGCTTGTGACTGAGAGTCATAAATTTCAGTACCATGACAAAAATGAGGGAATGACTTAACAGCAGAGAGACGTTGAAGAAATTGATCTGTCATAAAATTAAGAGTCTGAAGCACCTGAGCTGACTCAACTTTTTATTTTCTGGATTCTCTAGTTTATTTTGTTGAAGCTCTATAGGTTTGCCTTTGAACCCTGGGGAACTTACAGTATTGAGGATTACAGTATTCTGTGAAAAGCTAAGACTGCTTAAAAGTTATATCACACTTTGTAATAGCAGTGAAAAAAAAGCAATTCAGGACTGACATTTGGCCAATGTCTCAAGGCTGGTGTGCCAGCTGCTGTTGAGCAGCAGGTATGAAGTGTGTGTTACCTTCAGATCTTACCTCTGGTATCTTATTTTTTATCAGTGGAGTATTAGTATAGCTAGGTTGCTGTTTCATCCTGGGAAGCTGTCTCCTTGTACAGATGCCTTTGTATTTTTGAGACGAGAAAGACCAAATGCAAAAAAAGAAGCTTTGACCAAAATGGTCATAACAACTTCAAGTTACTGTATAAAAAGTGTTTTTATTCTGGAAGAACTATTTGTTCTAAATTATAGTTCATTTGGCATGAGAGCATCTTCACACTGATCTTTGGCTGCATGTCTGCGATCACTTTTTTTTTTCCAGAAAGGTCACTCATGAATCTTATGCATAAGTTATGAATTCAGTGTTCCACATTTTTATGTGGTAGTAACTATTTCTTCTGTGTTAAACATTAGCCTTGCTATTACATCAACGAGCAAGGATGGAGAGATTAGCAAAGGAACTGAAGCTTGAGAAAGAAGAGCTTGAACGCCTGAAGACTGAAGTCAATGGTATGGAGCATGATCTGATGCAGAGGCGGCTTCGAAGAGTCAGCTGTACAACGGCAATTCCAACAGTAAGCAATTTGTTAGTATTTTAATTCAACATACACATTTATTTTTTGTGTTCTGATGAAACTAAAGTACTGTTCAAAAATACTTTTGAGTATAAAATCTTTGGAGATTATTTATTTTAAGTACCTGGCTTGTCATAAGCTAATTCTTGTAGTTCATGAAATGGATATGTGTCCAGTTCTATTGGTGTCCCCAACTAAACTTCAGAAAGTCGTATGCATGTGCTTTTGTGGATCAAATATACTGAATATACTTGATTTCCTAACAACCAATAAAAGTATGTCCAAGTCTATTCAATAAACCTTAGCCTTAAAGAACTTGGTATTCATGCAGGAATGTGTAACTTTTGTTTTTAAAAAGCTATTTGGTTGTTAGAGTAGTTGCTTCTCATAGACAGTATTTCTCAACTGGTATGTGCAGGATGTGCCAAATAACTTTTCAGTGGCAGTGTTGTCTGAAATAATTGGATCTCTCCTATTTTCCTTGTTGATTCTTCTTATCTGTGTGGTTTGCACCTGCAAGTGACTCTGGCTCAAACATGTGTGTGGCTATGATAAGGGAATTCATCTGGCTGAAAAATAGCTTCCACTGTGTGCAGTTGTTAAGCAAATCAGCTCAGCCTTGCTGGCTGCATTGACACAAACAATGCACACAGGTGTAAGCTGGAAGGCACAGAAGGGCTGCTGGCTGCTTAGCTACTGTGGCTGTTCTGTGTCTTACCTGTCTCAGAGCAGCATTTGGCAAGGATGTACCTGGGAGAAGTATAGAGGCACTGAGTGTGCCAGGATGAGGTTAGGAAAGCCAGAGACCAACTGGAGCTGAATCTGGCACAAGATTTCAAAGACCAAAGGAAAGGCTTCTGTTACAGCCTAGGTGACAGCAGGAAGACCAGTGAAAATGTGGACTCAGCAAGATGGGGGTCTGGTTAATGTAGGACATGGAAAAGGCTTGAGATACTGAATGAACTTCTTGGCTCAGTCTTTACAGTCCTTCAGGAATCTCAGATCCCAGAGACCCTGGGAAAAGTGTGAAGCAAGGAAGGTATAGCCTTAGTGGAAGAGAATCAGGTCAGGGAATGCTTAAGCAAAGCAGGCATACACGAGGCCATAATCCTGGATGAGATGCACCTGTGAGTGCTGAGGGAGCTGGCAGGTGTCATTGCAAGGCCACTCCAGATAATCTTTGATTGATTAATGGTGTTTGGGAAAGTGCCCGAAGACTAGAGGAGAGCAAATACTGCTGCTGTCTTCCAGAAGGGGAGGACCCAGGGAACTACAGGCTGGTCAGCCTCACCTTCATCCCTGGGAAAGCAATTGAGCAGCTGATGCTGCTGACCATTTCCAGGCACATGCAGGACTAAAAGTGGTCAGCAGTAGTCTCACAGATTCACCAAGGAGAAGCCAAGCTTGACCAGTTTGGTAAACTTCTAGGATGCAAAGTCTGTCCTGGTAACCTAGACAGAGGTTATTGTCTGCCTAGATTTTGGCAAGGCTTTTAACATTGTCTCCTGTAAGATCTTTGTAGAGAAGCTGATGAAGTATGGGGAGATGAGCCCTTAGGTTCATTGAAAACTGGATGAATAGCCAGGCCGGGAGTGTGGCAATCAGTGGCACACAGTCTGGCTGGAGGCTGGCAGAGGAGTTGGACCAGATGACCTCCAGAGTTTCCTTGCAACCTCAAATATTCTGTGATTTTGTGACTGTGATGCTGAAATGTGTCCTGGATAAAATGTGTTAGTGATTGATGCTGCTTGCATTAAGAAAGCTTTGCATTCTAGTAACTTAGGATTTCTTAATGATATGCAAATATGTGCACTTAAATAACTGATTATTCTGTTAAGAATAATTACAATCTTTCATCATTGAATGATTTAAATATACTGGGCTAGAAGGTTTGGCTTCTTGGAGCTCCTTGGGTTGATGTAAATGAATAAACTTTCGACCTCATTCAGGTATGATCAAGTAATAGTTAAATGTGGGCTGCAGCTTGTATTCTGTTTTTGATTATCTTGATCCAAACTCAGGTAGCAAGTCATCCATTTATACAGAATTTAATAATGTGTGGTTTTATAAACTTGAGTTCAGCTGTGTCATCTTACTAACGTATTTTAATATTAAATAACTTGTCTTGTTTGTTTTCCTCCTCACATGCCAATAGAAGAATATTTTTTGAGGGCAAATGAGTTAGGGTAATGAGCCAGACAGTTTAGCTTCTTTCAGTGCCTTATCTATACTCAGTTTTTAATAAAGCTGTTAAGAAAGGTATAGCAATGTTATTTCTATTCCAAATAAGATGCTGACTTTCCCACAATTATTATTTTGGGATGTTTCTTTCTAGCCTGAGGAAATGACCAGATTGAGAAGCCTCAACAGACAACTCCAGATAAATGTTGACTGTACACTGAAAGAAGTTGATCTCCTTCAATCTAGAGGTATTGAATTGATACTTTTTTAAAAAAACATCATTTGAATATGGTAACAAATGTTAACCTGCTGGAGGGTAGGAAGGCTCTGCAGAGGGATCTGGACAGGTTGTGGATCAGTGGGACAAGGTCAATTCTGTGAGGTTCAACCAGGCCAAGTGCTGGGTCGTGCCCTTGGGTCATAGCAACCCCAGGCAGAACTGAAGGCTGGGGAAGGAGTGACTGGAAAGGTGCCCAGAGGAAAAGGACCTGGGGGTGCTGGTCAACAGCAGCTGAACATGAGCCAGGTGTGGCCAGGAAGGTCAATGGCACCTGGCCTGCATCAGCAATAGTGTGACAGCAGGACCAGGGCAGGGATTGTCCCCTTGTCCTTGGCACTGGTGAGGCCACACCTCAAATCCTGTGCCCTGTTTTGGGCCCGTCACTACAAGAAAGGCACTGAGGGACTGGAGCGAGTCCAGAGAAGGGAGCAGAGCTGGGGAAGGGTCTGGAGCACAGGTCTGATGAGGAGCAGCTGAGGAAGCTGGGGGTGTTCAGCCTGGAGAAAAAGAGGCTCAGAGAGGACCTTATTGCTCTTTACAGTAACATGAAAGGAGGCTGTGGTGAGGTGGAGTCTGTTCTCCCAGGTAACAAGTGACAGATGAGAGGAAACAGCCTCCAGTATTTTTCAATATAGGATTGCTCTGCTAAAAATTACTGTGATTGACAGAAAACTAAAAGCATGTGACAAAACTTGTGAAAAAGTTAGGATACAATGTCATAATAAAAATATGCGTAAAATAAGAAGCCTCTAGATGTTCATATCACTGGCACAGGCATTTAAATAACCTTCAAGTTACACTCTCTTTTCTTTTCTGACAGGAAACTTTGATCCGAAAGCCGCATGTAACTTCTATGATAACATAGAGCCTGGTCCTGTTGTGCCACCAAAGCCATATAAAAAAGGTAGGTCAGCAAACAAGCATCATCACCTAATCTGCATTGAGTGAGGTTTTTTCTTTTGTGAAAAATCCCTGTGGTGACAGAAAGCAACTCTACTTACTTAACTTTTTTCTCTATGATTCAAACCAGAACATTTTTCAGGAGTCTGTGTAATCCTGGCTAGTAATCCTGGCTAGAACTTGTTTTCCTCAAGCAGATTGTTGCAAATGAATGTTCTTTTAATACCACCTCAATTACAGTTATTCCCTACTAGAAAAAGAGCTGAAATAGCCAATGTGGGATCCTATGCTCTGATACAGGAAAACCGGCAGTCTTTTCCCTGAAAATGCTGTGTGTGATGACATTTCTAATATTGTGTCTTCTCTTGCTGTAACTAGCATGTACTGCAGTTGTTAATGGAAAAGAAGTAGTTCTTTTGAATCAATAATCATACAGTCTTCCTGACACTCCAAAGTTTGTAAATTTGTTCTGGTTGCTGATAAGCACTACACAAAGGTTTTCTGTTAGGTGAACTTTGAATTCATATTAGGAAACTTCCCCCTCCTTTGAAGCAAGTATTTTACCCCTCAATGTAATAAAATTATTACAATGTGGAAATTTAAAAGAAAGAGAAGATCCAAAACTGCTGCTTGTGGCTCAAAGTAAGATAATACTGTGATGAGTTCCCTGCATTAAGTGGTAGAGTCCAGGGAAGCAGTAGCATCAGGTGAGCTGTGGTGTGCAGGCAGTTGTCTGGGGTCACCTTAAATTGCAGTGATCATGTGGTTGATTTAAGGAATTGTTAACTTTGTGGTGCTTGAAGACATTCTCTTAATTACACTACAGTATTTGATGTATTATTTCAAAGCAAAATAATGTGCAAAACTTACGTGAAATAAGTTATTTTATTTGACAGTTAGGCAGATAGTGCCTGGTAAGGATTTGTACAACCAGCTTCCAGGTTTTGTCTGCCTGCTTATTAGAGATCAGTTCTAGGGCTGCTCTACTGTATTCAGAGCTTGGATTTTTACATGGAGACATCAATTTTTTTTCTTAAATAATAAATATTGTTAAATATTCAGCTGTTGAAAGCGTGGGCAGGCAGACGGGTGTGGGCAGACAAGGGTGTGCTCTGTGCTGCCATCTGGCCAGTCAGTGGAACGCAGCTGAGTGCCCACACTGCCTGGCTCACCAGGAATTTGTTGAGGTCAAGCATTGCTGATGTGACTGTGCAGCTTCTGGGCTGCAGAGTGTTTGCATCTAAGCGGAGAGCTTACTTTTATTTCCTTTGTTTGTCTCTGAACACTTAAGTACTATTTGCATTGAGGTTGTCATCAGCAGTCTGCTGCATTTCTTAGCAGGTGGGGCAGCAACTGCAAATTACTTTGTGTTCAGTTACAAATTACAGGCCTTTGTTAGACATAAGTTCACAGGTGTTTAGCAGCTGGGTATCCTAGGCATACCTTCTAGGTATGTGTTAGTGTTACTAAATATTAACCCTTTGTAGCATGTTGTGCTCCCACATCCTGGGAGTGTTCCTCATTTTTAATAGATAACTTGAGGTGATGTCAGGAGACATGGAAAACTGAGTGTTTCTGTGAGTTAAGACCTAATGTGTGATTTGCATACTTACTATTTTATGAATGAAAACAGACTTAAATGCTGCTACACATACGTATATCCCTGCTTCAAAGGTACAAGGAAGAATTGTCTTGTTTTGAAATAGGCCTGTCATTTTATTTTTAGATTATCTTCTTTTTCAGCATGAATAAATGCTAGAAAATCTCTTTTGTCAGACTGTTTGAAGGAACTAAGGTAGATGTGGTTTTCCCCTTCAGGTAGAGCAGGGTTATTGTAGCTTAAGATTTGGAAATAGGCTGCTGTGTGTAAGCATGTGAAGTCTTTCCTTAACAGCATGGTGCTGCAGTGCCAGTAACAAACGTGTGTTTTAAGCTGTTAAATCTTCAGCACTATCAGTGACCTAGCAGTGATAAGTGCTCTTCTTGGTTTTAAGATGTTACAGTTAAATGACTCCTTACAGAAGTGAAATACTTTAAATAGTCATATTTCACAAACTGAATTAGAAGTGCTTTAGGAAAAGATTTCCATGTTCAAGGTAGACTGTTTAATTAGGTGACCTTACAGTAGTGTGGTCCTGACAATTAATCCTTCTCTTCTGAAATAAAGTGTTTTCTTTTGGCTTTTCTTTAGAGCATCAAAACAGCTCCAAACAGACTCCACGGACTCAGCCAAGAGATGAAGACTTTGAAGGGGCCCCATGGAATTGTGGTAGCTGCACCTTTCTAAATCACCCAGCACTAAATCGCTGTGAACAGTGTGAAATGCCACGATACATCTGAAATTCAGGAAGGGGCTGCTGCGTTGAGTTGAACACAGGCTCTCAAGCCAACAGCTGTAAGAGAAGGAAACATGGGGAACCTTTCAGTCTATCTGCCCTGCCTTTGCCAGTCAACAATCTTCATATTGCAAGAGGTGGGAGTAATGTATTAGGATGTTTCTGCTTCTGCTGCACTAGTAAATAAATTAAGGGTTAAATTCCTTCCCATTGCAGTGAGCAAAGCAGAAAACAAAATGTGAAAATGTAAAAGGATTAATTTTGAGAAGAATGTATGCAGGAAAGCAAATAACTACTGGTGTTTATTCCTGTGGTTATAGTTGCTGCTTAGTGGCTCTAAAAAAACCAACCCAAAACTACTGTTTTTTAAAAGAAAATTATAGGACTCTTAGTAATGGTGTGAAGTGTTACACTTAACCAGAAAAACTGAAGAGCCAGAGCTGACTTAACCTGGCCACAGCTAGCTGGAAAACAAAGGCTCCCTGTGCTTCTAGATTGTAAACTACTGAAAAGGAAGACAGGTAAATGCAATGATAAATTTTGCAATGTATAAAAAAAACAAGGAGAAGGGTATTTGTAATTGCTGCTTTTTTTCAGGGTAACTTATGTCTACAAAAAATTGCTGTTTGAAATAGTGACCTGAGGTGACTAAATGAGGAACCGTGTGAGTGTTACAGAGAGTGTATTCAGAGGTTATTTTTTACAATCCTGTTTGCTTGTACAGTGCTCACCTGGCTGTGTCAACACTGGTAATAAACCGAGAATGAATTCTACCACATTGCAGATGAAAATCCTGCTGCATGCTTTCATTGGGCCGTCGTGTTTCCAAGCTCAAAGGATGCTTTTCTGTACAACCTTCTGAGCCTGTGCTGTGCAGCAGCACAGTGACACATGCCAAACACAGGCTACTCCAAATTCCTTATGGAAGACTTGGGCTTAGCCGTGGTTGTGTTTGAGAAGTTTGCACCCAGTTCCTTAGGCCTTTTCAGCTTCCAATTTGTGAAGAATTCATGATGTTTACAGCACAGAAGGTACTTTGTGCCCCAGATCAAAGTTAGCTGAAAGATGATTAATCAGCTCTTCAATAAAGGTTTATTTGCACATTATTAATAAACCAGCCTGTACAAAATAGCAGATGCCAGATCCTGAAAAATTACACACTGCATTCTTTCTATTTTGGTCAGGAAATATTTGTCATAGGTTAAAGAACACAAGACTTGCAATTGAAAATCCTGCTGGTACTTTTCTGCCTATGATACACTGTATTGTAAAGGTGATGTTCAATCTGTCTGAATGCTTCAGGCTGCTGGAATAAAGCACTCAGTACTTGTGAGATCGAACTTGGGTTTGGGCAGCTGAGTGGTTCTGTGACACAACTGTGCGACTGAGTAGGGTGTTCTGTGTACTGGTCAGAGGCTGGTACAGTGCATTTGAGTTTTTATGGTATAACTTCATCACAATTCAGAGGTGCAACCAAGCACTTCAGCTGAATTATGGTAATTGACTTTGTAAAGCAAAATTTGCTATTAACTTTACCATGAGAGTTTTAAACTACTTCATTTTAAGCTGTTCTTAGCTCATGGCAGCCACATCCATATTGTCAATTACCACAGTTCACTTGATGTGTGATAACATGCTAAGCTGTGGTAGAACAATCATATGTCTGAATCCTTATTTAAAATAAAGCAGCATTTGCAAGGGGTGGGTGGAGTAAAACTCATCTTGGCTGCATTGCTCAATCTGGTGTCTTCTCTCTCCATAGTTTATAAAAGACAACAGTAAGAACCGAACTGTTGATCTTAGATGAGGAACCAATATTTTATCTGGCATTTTTCAAAATGTTCTTGCACTAACTAAATCTTCAGGATAATTTTAAATAAGCTAAGAGATCTCCACCAATCAGTGTGCACCACTGATGCGCAAAACAAAGTCAAAGGCATCAGAGATAGTTTTCCTTCCTTCCTAATTATTTACACTGCTATGGAGGGAGCTCATTGCATGTGGAAGGGGGTAAAAAAGTTACTGTCAATTACTGTCAGCTGAAATTAAAAGGCAGATATTAATTTTGTGCATGTCAGTGGACAGTTTGACAAAACTGAGAACTAGAAAACAGATGAGCAGAAGCATTGCTGTTATCAGCTGTATAATGAATGACTCCAAACAATACCAGTAACTTCATGGCTTTTCTATCCTGATGCCTTTGCCATTGTATTTTTTCAATTTTCTGTTCATTTGTATTTCTGGTGAAGTTCTAGAAGCATTTGTTTTTGCTGGAATTACAAAAAGATAGCAACTGAAGTGACAGTCAGCAAATGAGAGTAGGGGTGTCATGCAAAAATAAAGTTGTGCCATTTTCAGGCAGAATAGATGCTACATTTTAAGGAGGAGGTGCAAATATACATTCAGTCCAAAAATGCCCTGAACTGCAATAACCATGCTTGGAGACTTGCAAATCTTAGTCCCAGCTTCACCAGAGGAAGAAAAGGCTGCCACCACAGCAAGATAGTAGAGTGAGTGAGCGCCGTTAAAATGAAAAATAAGTCCTTTGTACCAATGATTTTACTTAGTTTTTTCAATTACTCTCATTTGTTGCTTGTACAAACAAAGAAAACCACAACACCCTTCTGTTGTATTCTTTTACTCATAAATGCCCATACTCAAACATTAATAGTAAAGGCCTGACATGGGGCTTGAAAATTTCTAGTTTGTTAGAACGTACTTGTATTTTGAATATTGGAAGATCTATTTTCCTTCTGAAAGCAGGTGAGGCCATTCAAACCCCAACTGAATTGTAGATCATACCAAAAAGATTGGTTTATTGAATATTTATTGAATGCACATAAAACCCTAATGTCAGCTGGCATACAAAATGCACTGTATTGTAGAAACGTGTGTGTGTGTGAGAGAATGGTGGGATGCTGATGCTGTTGTGTTGAGTTAATGCACTACTTGTGTTTTCTTTTTTCCTTAATGACTGAGCTTTCCCTCAACCATGCTACTAGATTGGTAGAGTTTGTAACTGACTTGGACATTCAGTTATTCAAAATGATCTCACTGTTCATTGAAATTTTATAAAGCTTATATTATATTTACTGTGCTATTAAGATGAATTCCCTTTAATTATAGGATACTACTGTAGTTCTTTAAAAGTTTATTTAGAGTGGGGCTTGTGGAAAATTACTCAGAACATAGTAAACCAAAAGAAATCCTGAACTTTGGATCTACTTTTAATTTGATGTAATTATTAGTCTTGTTTGGGTGAAGAGGAAAGGGGTGGGAAGTCAAGCAAAAGGAAGTACTTTGTAAAATGTAGTCTTAGATCAGATTGAATTGTGTATCTGTGTGTCTGTGGTATGTGTGTGTTTCCCTTGAAAAATGGGAGGTGTGGTGAAAAGGTGTAATAATTCTTAAAAGAGCTGGTCTCAGTACTTTCTGATTATGATATGCTACTGAATCGTTTTTTTTTTAAAAAAACCCAACTTTTCTCTCAGTTACTTTATCTCTCCCAGCTATACATCTCTCACTTCAATTTCTAAATACTTTTTCAATTTCTGAATACTGTTGCATTTAATATTGATTGTAAAATCCCTTGAAACGGAAATAGAAATACTTGAGTTGGAATGGGGACAAAATAAAGCCAATAAAGAATGTTTTAAAAAAGAATGTGAGAATATTAAATATGTTAAAAACAAGCTTGTCATCAGGATGATAGTTCTATTTTTTAAAATCCAGTGGTGTACCCTAGAATGTGAACATGACTATCCTGGTGAGAAATGGATGGTTGGACATAAAAATTCAACAATCAATTTGGTAGCACAGAATTGATGTTCTCTGTACTGCAGTGACTCCAAATCCCACGAGGAAGGAAGACATGCACAGATATCACATCTCACAGTCACTACTGTCTCTGTGTGCAGCTGCATTTGTTTTCGTTTCAAAATGTCAATTTTACATGAACCCAGACATGGCTGAGTTTTGCCATGTTTCTTCAGTTGGGGCTTTCATTGCTGTTTGTGTCCATAAATGCAGATATTTTTCTTGGAATAATCAGAAATCAATGGAGTTAATGCAATATTATAATCCTGGATTTCCAGTACCTTTGAAACCAATTTTAAAAAACTGTGTTCTTGAAACTTATTTATTTATGGTGGCACCAGTGTATCTAATCCATACTTCCTGCTGTGTGAAACCCTGTTAAATTTTTTCATTAAAAAAGGAAGACACGATCTTGTTTAATCCTGTATATATGGTGTCTACATTCTAGATTTGTGTATGCTGTGAATGAACTTATTACTAAGAGATGAAATTGTATAAAAGCATTCAGAGGCTATGCATGCATGGTACCTCCAGAAAGTGCATACTCCAAGTTGCAGATTCCTGCAAAAATAAATTAATAAAACTAAGCAAACATCACATCCTGCATTTGTTCTTGTATGTAGTAGGAAACATTTTAAAAGTGCAGCCTGTTTTGGCCTTCAGAGCCTGATTGTTTCTGGTCTCCCACTTTGAACCTGTAGCTGTAGCAAGTTTGTTTCAGGGCTTTTGGGCTTTTTGTTTTGGTCATCATTAGGTGTTTGCTGAATATTGAACTGGGGTCCAAATCCTGTTCCCATGGATGTGAATGAGCAGGAATCCCATTTAGATGATGGATATTCCGTGCAGCTTCTGGTGTGGAAATGGGACATAGCATGTTCAGAGTGCAAGGTTGACCTTAGCCCTTCTCCCTTACTTTGGATGGAAGGTTGTTGCTGAAGGAGTGGCTTTACCTGCTGTAGCACCTCTGGGCTGCAGCCTGGATGATGGGCTGGATCCCTGCTGATCAGCAGCACCGAGTGTCTGCATCACAGAGGTCCCTCTCCTGCTTTGACCTCTTGGAAGGGCACTGCTCTGGGAGAGGGAGGAGAGCTGGAGTGCACAGATCCGAGTGCAGGCTCTTTCTAGGGCGGTGTTCTCCATCACCTCGCTGGCAGCAGCTCCCCACAGCTGGAACCTGGGGAGCTCCAGAGCTGTGCCCCTGCCGGGTTCTGTTCTTGCACTGAAGGACATTCAGCCCTTCCCGCTGACAAACCTGCTGCACTTCAGCCAGTGCACATAGGTAAGAATCTCATTTTGCATTCCTTTTGCTAAGTTGAGTTTATCACAGTTTCGGGAGAGGTTTGTATTTTAATTAAGCTTTTGGTTTTTTTCACTTTAGAAATCATTGCAGTTGAAACTGACTTTTTTTTTTAAAACTTACAAAAGGTACCTGACAAGTATATTGTGCTAATGGAGACCATAAAGAGCCCAAAGACACAGCTGAGTGGTCACCATTTTTTGTTGTTTCCTGGAAGTCATGAGGAGGAGGATCTGCCTGAATTGTGTAGAACTGGTCGATTATTTCCTCAGAATTACTTGGTTTTGGCAGCAGTGAACCATGTCTTAAACCTGTGGCTCTTTGAGAGATGGTTTGTCCTGTCGTCTGGTAAATATTCCTGGAATTTAGAGCTGCTGCTTCTAGTCAGGATAGTCCATGCTGTGATAAGTAAGTGCTGTGTATTCTTTATTGCACCATCTCTGGTTGTAAATGCACTTTTTCAAAGGATGTGATTGATACCTGATTTTGGCTGAACAGCTGGACTCAAAGTGTTACGTACTCAGTGGGCTACCTGATTTTTTGTGGAAACCTTGTGAAGTTTTTAAAGAAGGGGCTTTGTTAATTTTTAGCTAGAGGGTCTGTGATTGTGATGTGTTCTAGTTTGACAGTAAAGCCAGGTCAGACCTGTAAAAGCCTCTTTCAGAGGCACTAGTCTGCTTCAGAAAATACTCTGACTCTCTAGAAAACAGTAATGTATTGAGTAAAAAAAAAAACCAAGAAACTCTGCAGGTAGTTTTCCAGATAGGCAAGACTTACAACCATGCACGTATTTGCTGCTTTTGCAAGTTCCATTTTGAAGATATGAATTAATTGTCCTTTCTTCCTTCTTGAAGTCAACAAAAGCTCTCTTGCCAGGGTTGCTCAAAAACGAAGTGAATATGGTTCTGTTACTGCTTTAGAAACTAAGCCACAAAGCCTGGGAATGAAAGAGGCTCAATGCAGGTGCTGCTTTGCTTTTGACTAAAGGCTTCTTATTTTTTTTGGAAGAGTTCTAGGAAGAGAAGTTTAGGAAAAATATGGAGTACTTCAGGAAAAAAAAAACTGCTGGGTGAGGAAGGTTTTCATAGGTTTGAATGTGATGTTCTGATTCCAGACTGGTACAGCCCAACAGTGTCTTGTACAATTGGTGCCAAATTCTGGTGTTGGTTGCAGTAATAGAGTAGTCACAGCTCAAATATTTATCCCAAACCCTCAGTGGCTCTCTGCTGGATTGTTCTAAAGTATCCTGAACCAGTCTTGCACATTACAGGCTTGGGGGATTATATTTCATTTCACCTGAAATAATTACACTCTGCTTTTGAGCTGTTCAGTTAAATCCAATGACTTTGCAAAGCAGAAGCTGCTTTTGGCAATACCCTGTGTGCTGAAAGTGCCTGGTGTGGCTGCCGCCCCCCTGACCCCCCAAGGATGGGGAGAGTGACCATCAAATGTACTTTCCAGGTGGGTGATGGGAGTAAGCAGGGTCTGAGAGAACTTTGCAAAGGACTTTAGCTTTATGATGGCTTGTGAATCCTTCCCTCTAATTAAGTTTCTGTAAATTCCTTGCTTTGCTTCATGGTGAGAGTTGTGGTGGTGGAGAGCCTTGGGTGACTTTCATCACCAGATCATGAAGCCTCATGGCTTGGTTGCTGTTCCAGATAACTGATTTTACATTTCTCCCAACCCCCTCCTTTTGTCTCAAATGTGATTGTTCATAAGCCAAACAGATATCCTTTTGTCTTTTTACTTTTTTTTTTTGAGAGATAATGCTGTCCCTGATGGTCATCCTTCAACCTCTGAAAACCTCAAAGCTGCAGCAAGTAGGTAACGAGCTGTGTGTACATTCTTCCTCACAACACTGCAACCTCAGGTCAGTGTTGTATCGCACAGAAAGAACTGGATAAAATCCTCATGAATCAATAAAGCAAATCTTAAAAAAAATACGTGTCATTTTGAAACTTACTGCCGGCTTTACTGTTCTCAGTCAAACTGAGAAGCAGACTGCCTGCCTTGTTCCTGGTGCCCTTTTAAGAAAGTCTAGCCAATGCTGGTAGTAAGAATTGTTACCTCCAGTGAAACAGCAGCTGCCAGCAAAATTTACATACCCTGTGTTGTTCAGTGAAGTGAAATATTTGAAATAGGTTTTGTTTTAAAATATATAAGCTGGATGTAGCTTTTTATTTAATCAATCGTGATTAGTGATTTGCATGCTCAACGTTAATCTAGCAGTCCGTGTATCAAAATGTTAAGACTGAAGTCCATGATTTGAGTGATAGCAAAATCATTTTTATTTTCCACTACAGCACTATTAAACTTACAAACAAGATACCACGTGCCCTTTAAATATTCTGTCCTGTTTTCCCAGTTGCTCACCTTTCACTGCTAATCCAAGGTGAAATATATCCTACTTTGGCCAAGGAGGCTCCCCATATATATTTGATAGCTCCTTAACCAAGGTTATCTGATGGATAGAAACATTTTTCCAAATTAACAACAGTTCTTGGTGCAAATGTTCACCTGGTGAGCATCACCTTCTCTCCAGCAGCACTTCTGTAAATGGAGCAGACTCTTAGAAGTGAAAAAATCCAAGCAGATGAACTATGAACATTTAAAGTCAACTCTTGAGTGCTGAACAGCTGTGTGCAGGCAGGATATGTCATGAAAAATAACCATTATTGAAACATTCTGAGATGTTAATCTGGAATGGCAGCTGATGCAATTTATATCCCAGTGCAAGAGCCACTGTTCATGTAGAACTTCAACTTCTCTCTGAATTTAATACTAGAGAAGAATGAGTTGACTGTATCAATGTGCTTTCTTGCTTGATGCAAGTTAATTCCTAATTTTGGATTTTTCCCCTTAAGTGAGGCTGAGGTACAAAGACCTAACATTTCTGATTTGTTATGGTCTATTTTTGTTTTAATAAATTCTTAGTAGGAATTCAGCGCTCTCTCATAAGAGGTTGAGTATTTCAAATCCAGCTTTATTCTTGGTGTGTGGGGCTGAGAAGCCATGGTCACTCTGCCTTTTTTGTCTTTCTGATCTGCCCGGATCAATGGCTGTGCTGAGACTCACTCCAGGCACCTGGGTCATCCATCTCTGAGCACTGCCATGGCCTGGCACCTTCTCCAAACAAACCCTCACTGGGAATAAACTGGCATTGTCTTATTGCTCTGACAGGGTCTCCACGCTGCTGGGGCTGTGGAAGATGAGATTTTTGGGATCCAAGCTGTACTCCTAGCTCAGGGTGGGTGGATGCCACACTGCTGTCCAGGAGGCTGGGAAGCCTTAGGAGGAGAGCACAGGTGCCCACAAGCAGAGGTGCCAGAGCTGGGGGAGGGAGAGGCTGGGCTGCTCCCCGAGGGACTCCGTGTCAGCCCTGCTGCCAGGGCACCCTCACTGGGTGTGTCCAGGATTCAGTGTGAGGATCATACCCGTGGCAGCACAGCATTAGCAGGGTGTTACACTAAATGTGGCTACACTGTTTAAGTATTCTGGTTGAGACTGGAATCATCTCTACACCAAGGAGGGAAATACAGATGTTTTCATGAGCTATGAAAACACCAAGTGTGTGGAATTCCCACATGGTGATGTTTGGCTCTAAAAATGAAAGCAAGTTTATTACAGCAATAAATGCAGAGTGTGTAAATGTTTCCCAGTAGTTTTCAAAGCTGTTCCTTAAATCTGGAAGCAAAAGATAACCACTGTGCTCCTCTTCCAGCTTACAAAACTCTACTGAGATCAAATTTGTTCTAGAAAACAAACTGTTTTGAAAGAAATTCTCTGCCCTGATAAATGAGGGACCTGTTCCATACCCAGAGGAATAATTTACTGTCTTCTAGATATTAATTTTGTCTTGTCAGGGTTTTTTTAACTCCTGCAGAGGTCGTGCTCTTTTTCAGCTGTCACATTTTTCCACCTGCCTTTGCTCCTGCAGGTCACTGCCCTGTGACAGACACACAGGTGTGTGCCCAAAATGTGTGTGATACACCTCTCATGCCACTTTCCTACAGGAAGAGGCCAACACTTGTGCTGTTCCATTAGGATTACAAAATCCCACCACCCTCAAACATGGGCTCCTCTCATGGTCTTGGTCACTTCTCAGAGCATTTGCTTCTCTGTCCCTGATTTTGGGGCAGCCAGTCTGAACTACTCCTTTTGAAACTGCACAGATTAACTGCTTAGTGACAGAATTTGTGAAGAACTGCTATTTTTATTTATAACATTCAGGTGTGAGAAGAGTAAGGTGATAGTGATGAACAGCAAGAGAAAGGTGTATTGTTACCTTGGTGTAGTTACTTTCATTAAATGCTGTGTTCAAGACATTCGGATTAACTTCTGCTGGTAGTGGTCAGATAAAACATAGATGATACTTTCAGTATTATTTTGTAATAAATAAATAGCAATTAAAAAGCCTAATTTTCTCTCTGATTTCCTCTTTTCTTGCCTACTCAAGGGTTGCACAGCACAATGCAATTCATTAGCTCAGGGCTGTTTCTCATGAATGCACCAGCATAAACATTCTACCAAGTAATATGTTCAGTTTGCCACCATTTCAAACACCTGGAATGAAAAGTCTGCAGCAGATTAAGCCCCTTCATGTGCTGTAGGGAGAGATATCATCTAGATTAAGGCTCTAACTGTCACACCTTCACTGAAAACCTTATTGCTTTTTGTCTTTTTCCCTTTTTTTTTTTTTTTAAGGTAAGGCTTCCTGATGTGCTGCACTAATTCTGAAAGGTACACCAGTAGCACTGACTCTAGATGATTTAGTTTTGCTCATCAGCTTTGACAAGAGAAGATGCTGGTAAAATCTAATATTCCTTCAATACAAACTTCTTAGTCTTCAGGTCACGTTTATTCCCACACTGCAGTAGTTCAGGATTTCTGACAGGTTAATCCTAAAGCCCTTTTCTAAGGTTTCAGACATTCTCTACAAAGAACACAGTATTACTTGAGCACTGAAGCAGTGCTCTGTTCCTCCCAGGAGGAGAAGGAGGCAAAGATCTCCAGCTCTGTGGGCATGGGAGCAGTTCAAACCTGCTCTGCATCCATCAGTTTTATCATCCCTGACAGATTTTGAAAGTAAAACCAATATGCATTAGTCTCAATTTACATTGGTGTGATGCACAGGCCTCTCCAAGGTAATTTTTTCTTTTGTTTCCAATTTACAGAGTTTTGCAGTTGCTGTGGGTGTTGTTCCACTGCACTAGAATCACTGAATTTACAAAGAAAAGTTCCTTACAAAGGGAGTATCCATTACATGAACCAGAAGTTGGGTACTCATCTGTTTTGGCTTTCTTTTCATCTGATAGAAGTATATTGATAATTTTACCTGATCTTTACCTGCCTTGCTAGCAGGATGTTTGGGAGTGTAGCTGTGTGTGTACACAAATATAAAATAATCCAGGTTACTGGTAGCTTGGAGCTGCTCCCAGAGGGGCTGATCACTTGCACAGACTGAACTGACCACCTCAGAGCTGAGCAGGTTCAAGCACGTTGTTCTGGGCATTGTCCAAATGCCTGTGAAGCACTGACAGCCCTGGGGCATTCACCACCTCTCCAGAAAGCCCAGCCCAGGTTTTGACCACCTTTTCAGCAAAGAAATGCCTCCTAATACCCAGTTCTAAACCTCTCCTAGTGCGGTTTTGAACCATTTCCACTGACATCTCAGTGTCCACATTGAGCTGCCAGACTTAAGTAACTATCAGTAAAAGATTTCTTGAATTGGAAAGGGCTTGCAAGAGTCCAGAGATTTACCTGGACAAAGTAATTTAAAGGAATTAGCACCCCAGAGATGAGCTCTTACAATCTGCTCTGCAGCATCCTGCAGCTTCTGAAGGTGTCTAAAACCAATCAGCACTTCTACTTGTGCCCAAACACTTGATCCTACATTTTAAAAAGCCAGAATGGCCTGGAAAAATTGTTGAAGGGTGGTATGAGTGCCTAGAGAAACCTGATGAGTAGTCAATGTTTGTGTAACAACCTAGAAGTCATGTAAAAGAGGATGCAGAAACTGCACTTCTTAACTCCTTGTGCAGTTCTAACTGCAGAGGAACCAACATTTTCCCTTCTGGGAATTGATTTCTGTTGCTTATAGTGTCTGTAGTGTTTGTGTTCTCAGCACCTGAGGCTGCAGTGGGCATTAATCTGTGAGCCACACCCAGTCAATGCTAAAACAGTTACCAATATTTGCTAGGAACACCAAGGCTGCCACTCAACCAAAGCTTTCCATTCCAAATCCTGCCAAAACCACACGTTACAAGGGTAAATTTCTGGAATATGACAAAGTGTATTAAATCACATCCTTGCATGGAATAAATTCAAATTCACAGACAGGCATTGGATCTGTAGGTACAGGGCTCTCAGGGTGATGTCTTGCCTTTCTAGGGGCTTAGTGCTCAGTTTTACTGAGCTTCATGAAGATCCACATGCCACAGCCCCTGTGCTGAGCAAACCTGCTGCTATCATCAGTCCTTGGCTAGATGCAGTAAAATCACCAAGTACAAACATGCTCAGCATCCTTCTCTGGAGGTCAGAGCTGTGCTGCTGTGTCACTTGTTAAAGCTGAGATAAGCCAAAGCCAGAGTGCCTGGAAAGCTTTTCTTTCCCTCTCTCCCAACCAGACTCATCAAACAGTTCCATTAATCCTGAGTTGGGATAATGAAACTGTAGTTACTTTGCTAACAAAACAAGGGAAGGAAGCTATTTTTGAGCAGCTAAGCAGCTGCCCTGCAAGAGGACAGCACTGAAGCCACAGCATTCCCACAATATCCTGTGCCAGCAGCAGGGCCTTGCTGCTGCCCCATGGGAAGGGTGAACCTCAGGAACAAACACTGCCCTGGCCCAGTGTCACACACCAGGAGCTGAACCCAAACCTGTCACACCCCCAGTGTGACCCCAGCTGTGACATCAGGCACCCTGCCAGAAAACACCTTCACTGCCTTCCTGATCAGTCCCACACAGCAAAATTAATGCTGTACAATCCTCATCTCAGTACAAGGTATTGGACAGCTGCTGAAGGAAATAATCGTGAATAAGTCATAGTTCATGGTTAAAAACACCAACATCAAATTCTAGGTGCTATTAGAAAAACCTACTTTAAAGAACACCAATATAATATGAATTAACAATTTTATATGATTACAGAATCATAGAAAATACCCTGATCCGGAAGGGTCATCGAAGTCCAGCCCCTTATGATTTACATATGTTAACTGATTACAGACAAGGTTCAATATACATAATACAAGTCTTGAAAATAAAGGAAAACATCCTTTGCTACAGCAAAACTAGAAACAAACAGAAATTACCATTATTAATGTACTGAGGCAAAAGAAAACGTGACCCCCTCTGTGGACAGATAAAATATGCTTAGCTGGTCCTTACCAGTTTTCATGAAATTAAAACAGGTAAATAGAAAGTCTTAATAAATACAGAAGAGCAAGGTGAAAGATGTTTGCCTTCAATCCATTCAAATTGATTTATTCCCCCACATTGGATATGCACCAACTCAGCCAAAAACAGCTGTGAAGTTGCTGGGACTGAGCCTGTGCAGAGCAGCCCCAACTGAATTATTACTTTATTGGTGCATGAGTTTATGCTCACAAGGAATCATGTGTACAGTATCAAGCCTGCAATGGCATTTTTCACACTGAAACAGAGCCACCTGCACAAAATTGATTTCATTAAAATTCTTAGGGTAAAGTACAAGGAGAAGGTTTCAAAGCCCAGCTACAAAGGGAAATAAAAATCTGCCTTCCTCCAAAACTTCTGCAAGAATCCAGTTTATCACAGGCATGCCCTCTGTATTACTGCCCCAAATTAGAGCCTTTGGGTAAATAAAACAACAATCTCACAAGTTCTAGTAATACTTTGTTTCATGTTATCTGAAGATATCTGAATTTAGGATATTCATGTAATTCTGCCTGAAACAACTTAGATCCATGTAACACAGGCAAAACATTTACTGGGAGCTGCCTAGTGCTGATTTGGATGTGTGAAAACTCCTAACATACTTTACAGGAATATTTATGAGAATGCAGTAAGTGTCCAGCAGTCAATGTTCCATGTGCATTCCTGGAATATCTGAGCTGTGGCACTTACAGAGATTACAACACAGAGTGAAAAGGTATTAGCCTGGAACAGGCAGCTCTATTTATTTATAGAAGCCACTTTTATTTAACAGGAAAATATGGAATAAATCAGCTCTAATGTTAATGCAGGTTGTGATCTTCAGCACTAAAGCACCTTTGCAATAATAGAAGTTCAGGGAAGACTATTAATGGAAAAAGTCTGTGGTTCATGTGCTCAGTTCTCTTTACAATAAAAAAAAAAAAAGATTTTTGTCCACCTCTTCTACAGATTTCAGTGCTTCCTTTTAATTCTATTTATTACTTATTTTTACAGCTTGGACTGTGTACATTAAGAAAGGCAGCAAAATTTGGTGCCAAAACACTGAGGTTACTTTATCTTGTAAACATAATGACAAGACATTTAGAGCAGGGCTGAATATCATCAGTGGAAATAGCAAATACCTACAAGTCCATTTGTTCTCCTTTTCATCCTGACAGGAATAATTCCTGTTTAAAGCTCTCTACCTGATGACCTATAATCCTTAGAAAATATCAACAGAAATAATCACATCTTTCAAAACTGAGAAGAAATGAAACTGTACAAATTACATCTTTCCCACTTTGTCTGGCAAAACCTGTCAATAATACACGATGCAGCAAAGAGTTGCCTGATTAAAAGAGCAAAAGAAGCATTTTTTCACAAAGAGAAAAAATCTTCAGAGCAGATTCTATGTAAATTATAGACTTTAGACACTGGAAGAAAATAAAAGATGCTGGGGTTGAGTTTCAGGTTCACTGTAACTCTTTTACTGCAGCTCACACAATTATTAAAGCAGACATTCAGCACAAAGCCCTTGTCAAAAAAATCCCCATCTGCAGGGAAATTTTGAAATTATTTTTATCAAAGAAAGTCTGAATACCACATCTGTTAACTGGGGCACCAAAACCTGAAATAAAAACAACTGAATAAATTATAGATACCCTGCTATTTTTAACATCCTGATCACCTTTTACCTGCTAAAAAGAAGAACCAATGGGGACAGGGGTTTTGGGGCATGGTTGGTTTTTTTTTCCTTTTCTTTTTTTTCTGATCTTCACAACTCCCCAAAATAACACAGAATTAATTTAGTCAGTTTAGTGTTGCTTTATTCTCAGGATCCAGGTGGAGCTGTTTGCTGGTGCCTCACCAGGTACAGCCAAGCAGAATTAAAGGTCTGACCCACTGCAGTTCTGCTCAACCCTTCATAGCACATTCCCCTTGATCTCATTCACAGAGTCAGCTTTCCTAGGAAATTCATTGTGAACTGTCAAGGTTTTAATTTATCACTCCCTAAACAATTCCTGGTTTTTACCCCAACACAATCATTTAATCTCTATTGAGGGAAAAGTGTTATCTGGAGCAGTTTATCATGATCTTGGTAGGCTATTAGAGGAAAAACTGAAATGAAGTTGTAAAGCACAGCGAGATAGAAGGCTTAACTTGGGGATTTCCGTGTTCTTTATGTCCTACTGTATGTTTAATATACAAAGACAATATTGTCTTCCTCATTAAAAAATAGAAGGAAAAGAAAAAGGCTAAGAAAAAGTACTCCTAAAGCAGAGAGGGCACTGAAATGAGATACTAAAAAAGGGATAGAGTTTTGTTGGGGCTCTTTTAAGCATTTAAGTTTAAACTGTAATTAAACAGAAGGCTGGTGGGCAAGCTAATATAGAGAAGTTGTAAAATAAACATTGCACAACAGGAATTTTGGCTACTGCTGCTACATTGCCTTTGGCTGGAGGGTCCCTGTAGGAAACCCAGGAGTGAACAGTCCAAGCCCTGAAAACCCTCACACAAAAGCAGATCTTGTCCAGTTTCCTCAGGGGAGGAGCAAATTTTTAGCCATCAAGACAGTATTTGTTTTCTTTTACAGAGTCACTGGTTAGTCCAAAGTTTATTTATACAAAGTCCAACATGTAAATGCCATGGGTTTTACATAAAATTGTAATAAAGAGGGTCATAAATCTGCTAATGGTGCAATGCTGGGTAATGATTAACTGAAAAGCCAAAGTAAATTAATAAATTATTTGTTAGGCTAGAAAAATAATCTTCTTTTCAAGCATAAAGGATGATGTATGAACCCTCACAGCAACAGAAACATCAGGCTTGTTGTCTGACAGCTGGGACTGCTCTCCCCTACATACTACAGGGAACTAATGGTTTTCCAAAAATAAATGTTCACTGTGATCTTGAGTGACAAACATGTAGCTTTGGAGGGTGATAAAAGTCCTCAGCTTTTCAGGGCTCTTCTATCTAATTCAGTAATGACCTGCTTGTGCCTTTCAAAGGATAAATATAACATAAAAATCAATACTGAGATACAGAAATTTCTGGTACCTTTCCCATTATTGATTAAACTCCTTTTAGAATTTAAGGCAATGAAACATTTATTACTGTCTCAAACTTCTTTTTCTTTTTTTTTTCCCCCTGAAAAATTCTTACTCCAGTTTTGCCACCCTGTCCTTACATTTACTGGTCTCACTTTGCTCCAGGCACTCTGTATTTCAAAGAGCCAGTGATGTGAGAGACACACCGAGATTTCCCCTACTTCTATTTGATCTGTCTATTTTTACCAGGTCTCCTGAAAGGACTGAAGAGGCTGCTGTACAGGATCTGCATAATCATTGTTCTCATTCATCAAAGAACTCGGGCCTCCTGTCCCTCCTGGGGAAAAGGACAAACCATGCAAATTATCCAAAGCTGATTTTTTATTCTGGAAACACATGCCTACTTCTTTTCTGAAGCTGATTATAATGTTAAAATACAGTTAAAATCCTTTTCTGAATGAAGACGTTTCCCTGGATCAGAGCTGTTACATCCAGCACGTTGTCCTGGGTATTATTTTTTTTTTTTCATTTGCCTGTCCTTAAAGAAAAAATGCACTGTCAGGGGAAACTAAAATCCTTTCCTGTCCTTCAGCTAAAAGATAGGAAAAGCACAAGATGAAATACAACGAAAGTAATGACTGGACATATTTTGATTTACAGATATTTATTTATCCCAGATCATGATTAAATGATAAATAAAATAATGATAAACTATTCCTTTATGGGTTTTTTAATTAGGTTCTTAAGCTATCAAATGGCATCAATAGTTTTGTTTAGTTGCAAAATCAAATTTCAACTAGAGATGCAGTAGCAGATACCAACAAATGAATGCCTCTGCCTTAAAGAGAAGATTTCATTCCGTAGAAAAGATGCACCAATGTTTCAGTGCTGGGGGAAAGGAGCTTATAAATTGTCAGAAAACCTTTGATATATCTTGTAGAATTTAAAAGAGTGGAATCATGGAATGGTTTAGGTTGGAAGGGGTCTTAAAGGTCATCCACTTCCATCCCCCACACAGCAAGTCTTGTGCCCGTGGCCACTGCACAGGATTTTCTGGGAACAGAGCTACCAAAAACTCCAGCAGGTGTCTTGTCACTTCTATTTCCACTCTCTGCACTCAATCTAATGTTCAGTGTGCTGGGTTAGAACGTGGGGTGTAACCCAACCATGAATTCTACCCCCACTGCATCGTTCCTGATGAACCCCTAATGGTGGGTGGCTTGCAGCAGCTGCCCGGGGCACACCCGGCCCCCAGGCTGCCAGCAGGGTGTCAGAGAAGGGAAAGAGGCAAACCCTGCGGCAGGGCAGCGTTTCTTTGTCTTCACAAATCGATCCAGCTCTGATAGGTACACCCAGCCTGAGGGGTTTATCTCTGCCAATGGCCCCAATGGGCAGCTGTCACCACCCAGGAGCCCCCAAAATATCCTGTGACTCGTAGGATTACATCATTCCATTGTCAAATTCCCTGCCCAGGGGGTGGCACTGAACCTTCCTGCCTGAATCTCACCATAAATAACCTGGGCACTTGGAACAACCAACACTGGGCAGATCCAAAGGAGCAGACCTTCCACAGGACTACTGCTTTCAACAAGACAGCAACCACTGCTTCACTGGACTGCTACCACACCCTCACCGTGATCAACAGGGTGCCAGGCTGTGCTCTGACTTTGTGGGTTTTAACCGGTTTTTCTGTATCACTGCATTTATTGTAATTCTATTAAGTTGTAACGCTGACCTGACATCTCTCACAAGGTATTTCTGCGGGGTTCATTTGTCCCACAAGTTTACTTTCAAACCAGAACATTTAGTTAAGGGAAGGAGAAAAAAAGATGTCCATTGTCACTGACAAACTGCTCCTACTACTGAGGAAAATAAGGAGAAAACATCCTGTCTTGATGCTGGTTTATGGTCTTGGTAACTACTGGGGTCAATATTTCATTAGATCTACTCATGGCCCAGCCAACACCTAGGCTTGTGCCCACATCCCCAAAACTTCCTCACCTATTCCCACCTTCTCTGATTAAGTTTCACAGTTTGAAAATGAGCAAAGAAGTGATTCAGACATACGTTCAGTTATTCAAGAGCAAAGAAGACCTGAGCAAACCCCAAAGACATTTAGAGACCCAAACAACAGCCCACAAAGAAATATTTATCCTGAAGGAGCTACGTAAGCATCACTTGGGTGATTTTAAATGACTATTCAGGGCTTGGAATAGAAATGTTCTCAGCAAAAGTTTTTTCTAACTAGCAATTAGATTCTGAGGTTTTAAGTGCCTTTGGGGTATTTTAGACAAGCTCTGCTCATTAGCCCCATCAGGAACAGCAGGAGGAGAATGAAGGTTGTTTGGAAACCAAAATGATCATGCAAGGAAAAGCACACTGGCTCAAAACTTAATCTGGAGCTGATGGCTCATCACAGTTAGTAGGTAATAGATCTGTGACAGAATATAAATAATACAAGTCCCACCATGCAGTCTGGAAAGCACAATAATTGCCAGGAGTTTACATATTCATCCACCTACTCACATTTTGATTTTAGAATAATTTGTGAACTTCTTGCATTCTAATAATGAACTGCTGCATTCATTTTTCTGTGTCCTCATCAGAAAAAAAAAAAAATCAAACTACAATTTTTAAATGATTCATCATGCTACAGATCAAATCCTAAAGAGCAGAAAATTACTTTTAATTTAAAGTAAAAGAAAAATCAGCTATTTGACATATTACAACTGTATAAAGCACTATGATACGATTCTCTTTCAGCACTTCACAAAGGGAAGCAATGGAAAAAATAATTAACTTCAAGTAGAACAATCCTGACCTACTCACACTATTCTACATCCCAGAGAAAAAGAAAAGATACACAAAGAGAAGCTAATCCCTTGAAACCCAACAGACCTTCCATGTGAGAGCTGTCTTCCCAAGTCCAATTAGAGGACACAAGCTTGCTGCCAAGTCCAACAACTCAAACACCACATGATTTGAAAAACAGAATTATTTTTATCTGCTGCTTGAAACTTGAGGTGAAAATTAGAAACGATAAAATGCATACCTATATACATTACTATACCTGCAAATGATATTTTTAATCCAGAACTCTAAGCACTGAGAAACTCATATTAAAATAATTGAAGTTAACAATAGCAATCCCATCAGGTGGAAAAGCAATCCCAAGGGAGAGAGAAAATGGAAAAGCAAAAAGTCTGTGGCTGAGAAACCAGTTGTAGTTCCCTGGAGGAAGGAAATAAACTCTTTACCCTGCCTGTGCTCCTCAGGATCTGCACCCACCTCATTTGGAATGCACCCTCCCTGGGGCAGGGGTGAGGCTTCCTGACTTTCCTCACCAATTTAAAGGCTGGCAGTAGCAGAGGAGCTGGTAGCAGTGAGAAACACCCACCCCCATCCCTCTGGGATGAGCAATTTATTAATTAAAAGCTTTACCTTCCAGCACAGAACCACAGCTGTATCACTGAAACCTGTTTGGGGCACAGTTGTAAATAATTAAATGCCACAGGCTGTAACTCATTTATTGATCATCCAGGACTGCCCCCAGGGCTTTTCCTAATGCATAAAACAAAGAGCAGCAGGGCCTCCTATTGCTAAAGGAATGAGCAGTAATCAGGAGAAAAGCATGGATCAGGTGAAGGAGTGTGGGAGAACAGGAAAGTTCATCTTTAATGTGACACTGTAAAATCCAGATAACACTGGATCCCGACCATAGGAGGGAACAGATAGACACAGGCTGACAATTCTTCTGCTTTGTGACCTTCTCCAGACATATCCTCAATGATGGCACTTTGTCTCTGACTGGAGCTAATCCTGCAAAATCTGGTCTTCAGCTCTTGGACTGCCCCAAAGAAATTCCTCTTTGCTTGACAACAACTCCTTCCTAGGGAGAGCAACAAGCCGCAGCTGCTGCAAAAGACAGAGCCTTTCCCTTTCTTATTTCTCAGAACCATCAAAATGTATTTATCAGCAAGGACAAGCACAAAAAAACAGCAGAGAGAAAGACTAGGCCATACAAAACCCATTTCTATTTGTCCTTCCTCCTGCCAATGGCTCAGAGAAAGGAGGAGAGATTTGGGATAAGAGGAGGACAATGTCCCCTTGGATGTGCTGGGGTGGTTTTTTTGATGATTATTTAGATGCCTGCAAGGAAGAAGGGGTGTGGGCTGGAGGGCAGCTCTCAGAGTGTCCTGGTCCCTGCAGAAGCTGGATGTGTGACCACCCACCCCATCACATCTGCCCCCTCCTCCCACAGCTCCAGGGGAGAGGTGGATGGGAGGTGACTCCAACGCAGAGCTACTTGCATTAAGTCAGGCTCTTTGCCTAGAAATAAATGATGCTGGTCTTGTTTGAAGTGTGCATTTAACAGGAAGCATTAAAGACGGGTTGTTAAACTCAGTGTGCTCAATGTGGAGCTGCTTTTTCCCTTTCCCTGCAGTGTCTGTCAATAAACTCAGTGCAACTCTCCAGCTGCAATCCCCCTGAGCATGAGAGGGAAATGGCCAGGGCATCACTATCCCCCCAGCTCCTGCCTGCCCCATCAGGGACATGCCACACACCAGCAGTGCTTTAAGCCCAATAAATAGATCAGATCCTTGCTCAGGTGGCAGCCTTTGTGCCTCCTGGGGCAGTGCCAGACAACTTCTGCCACCTTAGGCCAAGGGTGACACCTGCACAGTGACCACTGGTGTTTAGTCCAGGTCAAGGCCGGAGTGCACATGCAGAAAAACAAGGCTTTTGTGAAATTTCAATGTGCATGGCCACCACCCTCTTGTAGGTACCCAAAAAATCAGGTTATTTTGCAAATTATGCAGCTTTGGCAGCTTGGATGTGGCAGAGCCAGGCCAGCACACAGCCTGCCTTCTGCTCCAGCTGTGGGTCTGGGGAGAACAAGGGCTCTCCAGAGCAGGATGCACAGGGGGCTGCAGCCACCACCGTGGAGATAAGAGTCATTTATGAAAAAAAAAGGAACACAATAAAAGTTG
This sequence comes from Drymodes brunneopygia, assembly GCA_013400955.1. Classification (NCBI taxonomy): domain Eukaryota; kingdom Metazoa; phylum Chordata; class Aves; order Passeriformes; family Petroicidae; genus Drymodes; species Drymodes brunneopygia. The sequence continues at coordinate 225,013 of VZTZ01035686.1, read as the reverse complement.
TCTTTTATTTTGATATTAAAGTTACAGCTCCACTTGTTGGAGGAGTCAGGAGTGAGGGGGTTTGAGCACACGTGATGTAGGAGAGCTTCTCTCCTGTTTTTTGTGAGGTGGTTCAGAAAACAGAAAGAAACATAACCCAGAGGAAAAGCAAATCTGTTGAACATTACACACCAGTGTCTTGCTTGACAAGACATAGAAGGAAACCTCCAAAAATCCAGCCTCATTTTGCCAGAAAGCTGTAACTGGGAGTCAGTTAAGTGAGAACAGGGAAAATAAAGCTATGGCTCTGAAAAGGAGGCAGAAGGGAGGAGGAAGTGAAATGGAAGTGATGAAAGCACCACCTCCACTTTCAAACCGTTAATGATACCCAGCTGTTTTTCACCACTGAGAATATTACTTTCCTCCCTCTGGAAGTTAAGCTAATGCATTCTATTAAACAGGAAAGAATTTGAAGTGACTAATACCCACTCTTGTGCAGAGAGGTTTTGGCATGGTGTTTTCATCCTTCTTCCTACTCTATCAGCAAAGCAGCAGAGAAAGCCATATTGAGTGGCTTTACACAATTACTGCAATTTACGCACTGGCATTTTCATTAAAATCCTTTTGCCAAGATTTAATTATAAAAGTTGGTAGTTTCCTTTTACATGCTGAAATAAATTTTAATTAAAACTTTTGTAGTGCTCTAAGTCCACTTCCTATACACAATTTATTTGATAAATTTGATAAACCTGAGCAATTTCAGTAGTCTGGATTTTTAAATTGGTTTTATTTTTGTCAGAGACCCTGACAGGTTCCCAAATGTCACCTGGGCAAAGCTGACATGATGTGAATGGCTGAGTGGCAGCTGCCTGTGGCTGCCATCCTGGCTAAGGACTGGGTCTTTGATCAGACTGTAAGTATCTGTTTAGGTCCTGCTGTTTGGGAGTGACAGCCCCGAGCAAAAGAATCCTGGTGTGACCCCAGGTGAATTGCTCAGTCCCATTGCAAGCCCAGAGCCTTGCTGCCTTTGAAGGTCCAAAATCATCCCTCAAAATCCCTGGAGTACCCTCAAATTACCAGCTTGTGCTGCACATTGGGCACAAGTTTAGGGCTGGTCCCACTGCTGTTAAGTCTTATTTTGAGTCACATAAAGAGTGTGCCCACATCAAAACAGTCAGAGAATGAAGAGAAGAGAAATGGATGAAGGAAGGTGAGTGGATGGGACCCAGGATGGTGCTGGGTTGCTGCCTGACTGATCCAGCCCAGGGGACTGACACAAAGCCAGTGGTGTAAAACACTCCTCCCTATCCATCCAACCAGGACCTGCACAGGCACAAAGTGTGATCTCACCACACATCCTCTGCCCAAAAAGATGGCCCAGGTTTAAGTGGCAGCAAGAATCTGCTCGGGTATGTGATGCATGGGGGCAAGAGAGCAAGACTTAGTGTGCTGCCTGCACGACTCGTTTTGTGAATAAACAAAGGGCTTCTGCTTGTCAAACTGCCAAGGGAGCGCCTTTAATTGCAAGTGAATTGAGCTTTCTTGAGAAATTAACACAGTCAACAAGTTTCTTTTCTTAAATTATAAACAGATGGTACTTTTCAGCAAAGGCAAAATGTGATTAAGAGAGCTCCCCCGTTCAGAAAATGCAATTTGTGCTGTGAACTTTTAATCAATCAAAAGCTTCAGATTCAAAGCAGAACTCACCATAACCATGTAGACACGTTTGGTTTTGTTTGGTTTGGTTTATTGTGGTTGTTTATAAATTGTACCATTGTTGATTATTTCAAGTCACTTGTGGCATTAACCTGATGTTAACCCAGGTGGCACCAGCAAACGATGAACATGTCAAAGTAGCCAAACAAATACAGGCTTGCTGAAAATGAACATAATAGCATAATAAATATCTATGCAAATGACTCCTGTGTATGAAATATGCATTGCTAAATGATAAGCCCCACACAGGGGGCCAGGAATGTACTTACTCCACTGAACAAACAGTCTTTTCATATTTACAGTCAGGACCACATTTCCTGAACATCTGCTCTGGTAAGAAAATGACAGTGGTGACAAATCTATATTTTGTTCTTTGGAAAATGTCCACCATGTGGAACACTACTCAAGCTCATTGAGAGAACAAAGGGAACTGAGGGATCAGTAGATCTTACCTGTGCACACTCCCAAAATGAAGGGATTCTGTCACTAGGGGCTTTTGTAAACTCTCACCATTAATACTTTTCTTGCATGATTTGGAAGTTTGTCTTCACTGAAGAAAGATTAGTTTTAAATATACTGTATTAGTTCTGATTTGTTTAAATTAGAAGCATTTTGTGACTTGCCCTGAAAAAATGAGCTGTTGAAGTTGCTCTGATAACAGCCTGGCTTAGTTCAGGCCCAAGATGCCAAGGGGAGCTCTGCAAATGCTCTTTCTAAATGCAGAGACACGAGGTAGCAGCAGAGCAGTTTTGTGGTGCTGGTGCAGAGGTTTAAGGTCAGTCCCCAGCCCAGTGCCCATGAGGACAGTGAGAGCACAGCAGTGCCAGCAGCAGTCATCCACCCAGCAGAGCTTTCCTGCTGGCCCTGGTGGCCACGGGCAGCACAGCTCTGCTGGCCAGGGGCTACTGTGTGGCTCTGGCTCCAGCACTGAGCCTGGGAATGAGAGCAAGTGTTTGATTTTATAACAATGCAGTGCATCAAACACTTAATTTTTTCGCTCCCAAATGCTGTTTTCCAGAAGCAGTACTCTGTTCTTGACATGGTGTAAGCCAGACCTGTCAAAAATCAGTACGATACTACCCTGAACCCCAACAAACACTCAATGTGTGGGCTTTGGCAGAACTCCTGTTTAGCTGATCCATCTGTAGAGTGCTTCTTTTGGGCTGGAGCTACATGGCCATCCATCAAGAGAAGGGATACAGTATAAATGTGCATAAAGGAGTACATGGTCTGAAAATGTGCTTTGAAAGTAGGATGTTACCTGGCATCTGTGTGTGATTCCATATCAGCCCTAAGGCTGCCACGCATTATCTCACTACAGTAGCAGGGTGAGGGGATAGATGGAGAAACCCCAGCCCCTTGCTCCTGCTCTGAGACAGGAATGCTTTTACTGACACCAAGCCCAGACAGTGATGGAGTAGATAAGCAAACCCAAAATAATAAACCAACAACTCTTAGCAGCCTTCTGAGCATGTCTGTGTTGTTTACAGGGCCAGAAGAGAGTGAGAGGGAGGTACCCTGGAGGTGTGTCTGCAAAGGTTGTAGCTCAGTGTCATCTCAGTCCCATGTCTTAAGCTCTACAAAACGTTTAACTTCACAGATCTTCCTTACACCCATTTTCTTCACTGTGAAACACGAGTCATTTCAAAGTCTAGGCAGTGTCCAAAATGAAATACCCATTGAGAGAAAGAAATTACTAATTATACTTTAATGGATATGGGCTGCTAGGTCTGTGTGTAACCTTCGTGCTGGAACTTCCTGACTTTTAGGTGGAAATTCATAATATGAACAATCTAAAGGGAATATCTATAAACAAGAATTACCACACCACTTATTTTTTTAAATTTTATTATGAAAGACCTCACTGTCTTTCCTCATAAGTCTTTACTACCACACATTTAGTGCAAACTAGTTTGGCAGTACTGATCTATAGTGTGTAAGTGGGCTGCCCACATGCTGATGTTATCTTTGTAAGGTAGTACAGCTGTGATTCATGTTTCTGCATAAATATTTAAATTATGATTTCAACATTTTCATTTTGACAATACTGTGCCAAAATCTGCTGTGATAGTTTCAACAGATTTTCAAAAACAAGTGGGAATAACTGATTGGCTTTCTTTAATGAAGCTATAATGAACTCCTCCAACAATTTCAGATATATCAAGGGTATTCTGTAAACCAGTGTCATCCTACTGTTGTGACCTTTAACCATCCTGTTGCTTGTTATATTGATCTACTATTGTGTTACACTGTGTTCTGAACTACTAAAATTCAGCTGTGGTTTTTTCTACCTTTCTTTAGTGTTTACCTCACACACTGAATAATAAAACCCTACCTGCATATTCCAATATACAGCATAGCTCATCTGCACATCGTGACTCAGTATTTCACATCCTCATGAATAAGCAAATAACCTATTTCAAGATTAGCAAATAAAATCTTTCAGCACAATTATGTTTCATTTAATTTAATCATTAATTATATTAATATGAATTGTGCTTAGCATTGCTCAACACTACTTAACATTTCAAAGTTTGATAAACCCTACCTTGTGTGCACTTGCTTGTTGGTGTGATATCAGAACTCAAAAAATCTGGTAAGAGTTGAAGTAATGATGGCATGGTCCAAAATGTGTTGCTGGGTATGGCAGCCCCTAACTTGATGAGCTGGAAGTTCATCAGTGAGCTGAAATCCAAAGCAAGACAAGATGCAATTTGTTTTCTTTAAGGTTGATGTATTAGAGTCACAGGATGGAGGCACCATGTTGCCTTTGAAGTGGTCTGCACCGTTTAGAGGACTAGAAACCACATAAGAATAGCTTGTGTTGGTGATACAAACCTATTTCCTGGTGGAGAGACTTAAAAAAAAGTCTTGAAGTTTAGCTGAGAACAATATTATAGCTATAATCGTCTTTTGCTTCACAGTGACATGATTCTTGCACATTCCAGATTCCCCCCTTTTCCTCTTTTTCCTGAAAAGACCCCCCCAAAAAAGGACAATATCTGATGCCTCCAGTATTTCTACTGTGAGATCTCTAAAAGTATTTTATTTTGGTGAAGCATTTTCTTCTGCTGAAGAGAGAGTTCTTCAGAACCTGAAGAATCAATTGCCCTTGAGAAATCAAGGTTGCCAAGCTGCACTGGTACATTAATTTCCCAAAAATGCTGTCCACAGGAGACTTGGAGGTAGATTCTAGTTATAAGCTGCTAGAGACTGAAGCAGTTTACATAGTTTTTCAAGTAACCTTCCTTCATATTGGGGCCTTAGTGTTTGAGGAAAAAAGTGATGTTAATACTGAAATATCATGCAGGGAAGGGAATTAATATTTGTGTTATGTATCCTCTCAACTGACTCCAGGTGTTGGACAGGGAGCAGTAATACAGAAGGGATTTCTGTGCTCATAAAAGCTGAAAGTGGAATTAATGAATCTGTATCAAACAATAAGCTCTGTGGCAATTTTTTAGCAATGGGTCCTACCTGCAAGACAACCTATGCAAGGAGGGATAGGACTGAAAGCTTAGCAAAAATAAGTAGCTGTAGTGTTATACCCAAATTCCTGAAGCTCTTTATGAAGTGGCAAAGGAAATGTGGGTGCTGTTGAGCATGCTGACTAACTCATCCTCTTGCCAAAACAAACAGAATACAGCTGCAACTGGCTTTAGTGGCAGGAGGGAAAATGCTTGTTCTAGACAGTAACAACTGATGGCCAGTGCCATCCTGTCTGTTTTCTGGTTGCACTAGACCTGGGAAGTGTGTCAGGCAATCAGGAAGCTGGAGCTGCTGGACCTTCAGCTCTCGGAGTGCCCCATCCCTGCAGAACTGAAAAGGAACAGTGTGGGAGATCCTTCCAGCTGAAGTAGATGTACTTTGAAGGATAGTCAGAGAAGGAACACCCAGACCAGCAGCACACAGATGTGAAGAAAAAAAAAACAACACTACAGAAAATAAAATTATTAACTCCCAAACTGATGTCTTCCCATTACAAAAGTTTAAGGAACCCATACTTTCCGGTTTTCTCACTGCAATTTAACTGTGATGTCTTTGGAAACACATTACCCCATGCTTGCCTTTTAGGGTCCTTTGAACCACCTGCTGGTATAATTCCCTATGAAAAATAGGGTATTAGATTAAAGCAATCAGGAATCTGAAAAAGAGTCATTTTACTTAAACTCCCACTGCAACTGCTTAAAAGAATGTCCCTCAGGACTAAACCGGGGAAGACAACCAGCCCACACAGTCGGGCTGACTCTTCCAAAGCAAATACGTACACAGGGTAACGCAGTGATACTGCCAGCTGAAGGATGTTGAAATACAGCAGTGGGTGACAGCTGGCTCATACAAACTGAGCTGGTTTTGTCCAAATAAACCAGCATGGACTTTCCCCCAGCCTTTGTTCTGAGCTGGCTCAAGCCTTCAGCCTGTGCAGGGGATGAGCTGTGACTGATCTAACCAGCTCCACAGATGGACCAAGGCAGGGGGGCACCTCTTCTGGGCCAACGCTCTGCTCAGAGCAGGGTCAGTGAGATCAGGGCCCTGTCCCATCAGGTTTTAAGTATCTTGGAGGATGGAGATCCCATCTTTCCCTTGTGTGACCACCCTCAGAGTAAAACATTGTTGTCTTTTGTTTGAATGAGATTTCCTGTGCTCACCTGTGTCCTTTGTCTCCTGTTCTGTCACTGGGCACCCCTGAGAAGGGTCTGGCTTTTAGTCCCTATGTCAGGAATTTATATCTGAGCTCTCTTCAAGTTGAATATGTCTAGATGTCTCAACTTCTCACCCATGACAAATGCTCTAATACTTCATCCATCTTTGTGGCCTGTCACAGGTGTCCCTCTGTTCTGTCTGTGTCTCTCTCATCCCAGCAATCCCAGAGCAGGATGCAGCACTCCAGGTATCACAGAGTCATAGAATGCTTGGGCCTAGAAGGGATCTTAAAGATGATGTAGCTCCAGCCGCTCTGCCACGGGCAGGGATATTTTCCACTAGACCAGGTTGCTCAAAGGCCCATCCAACCTGGCATTGAACGTTTCCAGGGGTGGGGCATCCACAGCTTCTGTGGGCAACAGGTGTGTCTGAGCAGGGCTGAATGAAGGATCACCCCCCTGACCTGCTGCTGATGCTCTGCCTGACTCAGCCTGAGGTGCTGCTTGCCTTCTTTGTCCAATAGCTGCAAACAAGGGTGCAACTTGGTGTCCACCAGGAACCCCCTAGACCTGCCCTGCAGAGCTGCTCCCCAGCAGGTTGGCCCCTGGCCCGTCCCAGTGCAGGGGTCTGCCTCTCCCAGGGGTGGGACTTGGCACTTCCCCTCACAGAGCTCCATCAGATCTCTGCCAGCCCACTTGTCCAGCCTGTAGGGATTGCTGGACAAATCATTCCAGCAATGCTCCTGTGCCACTTCCCAGTGTTAAAGGGCTGCTACTCATCTGCCTGTCTTTATCTCTATGATTGATGAGTACTACTTCCATAAGTTCCCGTAATTTATATACAATATATATGGTAATTAGAAAAACATCTATATACATATAGCAATCATACTGGGCCCAGCTAAAGCTCATAATGGGACAGCATTCCAATAGCTGATACAGATCTAGGGCTCTTCAAACGGCAAGATTAGAGCTTGGATGCTGACGTGGATATTAAGAAGCTTGCTTATGCTGCAGAGTTCCCATAACAGACATTGTATTAGCTTTCATTGAAAAAAAAATATTTATAAAGCTCTGAAACTAATTAAAATAATAAAATTCTAATCTCATAATATTCCAGCTTGAGTCACGAAACTTGAGTTCTGTCCTGTCCTGTGCAGGGCAGCTAAGACCAAGGCTGCAATTCTACCATGGAAAGAAGACACTGGAGTCTCATGAGCAGCGAGAGAAGCCTGATATTGAGTGATCAGGTGTTACCTCAGGTGTGTGTGCTGATGTGAAATTAAATGTGTTTTTGTTTCCAGGACGCATGTCTCTGTGTTTATCTTGTTTCTGACTCACACAACTGATTTCCATATAGGAGACTGAGGATTTGTAAAGCCTAAGGATTGGTAAAGACTAAGGATGAAGGCCATATCCTTGGATAATCACGGAGCACTGGATGTGTAGAAAGCAGCTGGAAGCCACAAGGAGACAGAATAGGAATCCAGCAGGTGCACTCCTTAATGCACCCATCAGATACACCCCATGCTCCTTTCCTAAAATAACAGAAGCACCTTCTTGCTCCCAGCTACCACCCCCAGCAATGTTTGCTATTTCATGAACATTTCTCCCCGCAGCTCACAAAGGCTTTTGAATCTGTGGCAATTGCCAGACAGTGGTAGAAGACTAAAACCTGTTTGGTGTACTGGCCCCACCTCACCTTTGCATCAAACCTGTACCACGATCATGTTCCTTCCTGTCATTTTACTTGTATTTTCCTGCTTTTTCCTGAGCACAGAGGGACTTGAGGAAATGTGATTTCTAATCCAGTCCTTGAGTCCTTGTATCACTGAAGCAGAAAGCGGAACCGCATGTATTTCACCTGTACATCTGAGCAACTTAAAGCTTGTCTCAGAGAGGCTGCTCTACTGCTTTATATGCATCAGTGTATACTTGTGCCTCATGTGAAAACATTAATGACAATGTGTCTGAAAGACTATGTCCAAGAATAAATTGACACCTTACATCAATTAATTTATGGTACTTTAATACCAAGTTAATGCATTTCTCAATTAAGAATTTATAAACTGGTAATTCATAGAAAAAAAAAAATAAATCACAGCTTCACAAAAAGCTAACTTTAACAGTTTGTCCCCTCCCCGCCAACAAGCAGTTTACAATATATTTCAACTATGTTGGTAGAAAGTTAACAGTGATGTGAAACTCTTAAAAAACATTTGAAACAGCAATTGAAAATAAAATAATGATTCTTACTCAGTGAAAAATTAATAGGAATTGTATTTCCCAGTAAAAGGTAAGTCAGAAAAGCAGCAAAAAATCCCTCTCCTACTTGTTAGGTATGAGCTTTCCCCCTGCCACATTTATCATGGGCAAAGGCAACACTTCAGCATTATTCGTTCCCAGGTTCAGCACTTCAGTGGTTTTGGCAAGACTCAGAAGTCCAGAGTTTGAGGTGTGGCAAGTTTGAGGTGTGTGCTGCCCCTGTTCCCTGTGCTCCATAGGCTGCTCCACTCCTCTTCATTGGGGTACAGTGGGATCAGAAACAGCTCAGAGTAAATGTAAGGAGTATGAAAATTTTTCTATGGGATCATATTCTTTTTTCACTCTTCACCTCTCCAATACAAACTGGAAACGCCAGAAATTTTGGCTATCACACTTCACATATGACTATTTACAGGAGAGACAGGATTTGAATGATGCTGTTATATTTTCACCTGTGTACAAAATCCCTTCTCTCTGCTGAAGTTATACATGCAACCGCAGGACGAAAAATGTTCCTTCTCTAAATTCTAAGTTAAAAGTCACATTTTCAAAAGTCATTGCACTTGACAATAAAAAGGCAATTAATATGCATTTGATATTAAATATATGGTACAGACCTGAACTTCTGTGCAATTCATTGCTTCCGACATATATAACATTCTTTTAAAAACTAAGCCTCTAATCATAATTTAACAAAGAAAAACTTTGTCAAAGACAAAATCTTTAAGAACAAAAGCACACAAAAAACCGCTCCCTTTAACTCCTAGTGCATTTAAACACATCTTTGAAATTCTCCATGTTGTTCCCACATTAAACCTCGCTGCCATTCCAAACTTACTGATCTAATGACACTATACCAGAACACCTTTGCCTTGACCTAACCAATAAGGCTGGCATTTGGGATGCTGTTGGTACAACCAGGAACGCTGAAGGCAAGATTATTACCTCAGTCCTTTCATGTGGAAAACAAAAGGTTTCAAAGTGGATGTGACTCAGTTGTCACTGTTTGTAAATTCCAGTGGCCCATTTCAGGTGCCAAGTACTTACTCCACCGAGCCAGGGTTTTGGATTGTTCCAGCACATTTTGCAACAATTTGCAGTTAAAACTACGGACACAGAAACTGAAAGGGATATTTTGGTCCCTGAGATACACTGAATGAAATCAAGAACTAAAGCACTGATACTTGGAATGGACCCTCTTTAATTAAAACTAAGTTAGCTTCAACTTTCTAAACTTTAACAAATAGTCACTTAGGCAGGATGACAGGATATATGCAGTATTGGTCAAGAGAAGTGCACTGTACAGGGCAGTTTGACGAGTTCTCAGTTGCTGAGGACCAAGCAGCTGTCCTGTCAATAGCATGCTGCATTCAACTTGTCTTTCCAAGCTAGCACAAAATCAGGAGATGAAACATGGCCCTAACCAAAACACTGTTTTCTCTCATCTCTTTAAAGGTGCAACTACAGGACTTGGTGTCATAAATGCTTATGATGGGCCAAGTGACTACATGTGCCAGAGCCAAACCCAACTTTTTAGCCTTGCAACTGAGCATTTCGGTAATACTCTGTGGACCATAGCAGCAAACTCCTCACTGCCAAACCAGTGGCAATGTGTGCTACTGACAATCCATCCTGGGCTAATGTTTAAAAGGTTTGTACCATGGAAGGTGTTTCAGACCAGTGGCAACTACAATAAAATATCTTTGGCAACCGTTGGCATATGAAAAGTAATTCACAGCAGCTGGAAGAATTGTAAGATGTTTGCGAAGTTCCATAGTGCATCATTAACTTTCTGAAGTGTGTTGCATGAAGTACCAAACTCCTGAAAAGGACAGCTAAATATCTGCCATCATTACCTCAGAGACTGCAGGCTTTTTTTCATACCACTTTCTCAGACAAAGCTAGGGCTTCTGAAATCTTAGAAAATGGTGTGAGATAGTCCACACAAAGGCTTCCAGTGCATTTGGAGTTGATTTGGGTAAGGGAACAGAATAATGAAGGGCTGAAGACTGAATTTTCAGTGCAGCACCGGGAAGTTACACAGGGACTGGTGACAAAAGGATTCATGGATAGATTGAACCACAAAAGCAGCACAATCACGTTGGTGGTGGAATCTCTTCAGACAACAAAACAAACCAAAACAAAAAAAAAATCAGCTGCATCCAGTGAGTCCATTAAGTAGCCTCATTAACCTTAAATAAAAAAAGTGTGCATTAGGAACACAGAACTTATTCTAAAACGTTAGTAACACTCTATAACACAGCTGAGCTATAAGAGGAATTCAGCAAAACCAACTTTTGTTTACAACTACTGGAATTATAAACTAGATATGGCTTGTGACACCAGATAAACCAGCTCTTAAGCATGTGGGATGTGAACATGGCAGGAGGGCAGAGACCACACTATTAAGATGGGTAAATTTTTAACAAGTTGAAGAATTGAAGGAAGGTAATCCAAGCTTATTTTCTTCTGCATATGAACTCAGCTTTCAGAAATTTGGGAAATATTGCAACTAATTAGCAGAACTGCACAGTGATCCCTATATATAAATTAATATGCAATTTGACAGTAACAATCACAACACAAGAAACTAAAAAGGAAAAACAGAATCTTTAAAAAAACTCCACAGGGTATTTAAACAGAGAGTATATAATTTTGCTATCAGCACTGATGTCTCATTCTGTGGGAATAAAGTCAAAGAACTTTATACCCCAGATGCCACAAAAGACCCCATATATAACAAATCCCTACTATACCTCACTTGAGAGACACTGATTTAAGCCCACAAAAGCATTTATTTAAATTTGAGTCTAATAAAATATAGGATCATTTTCAGTTAACTCATATCCACCCCCTGAAAAAAAAAAAGTACAGATATGGAATATATTGAAATCTTTCTGATGTCCACTTCCAAAATGAGTGGACACTTCAGCATAAAGACTCCAGTTGTTTCACATAGCTTACTTTGATAGTGAAATAATACCATCAATTTCTCTCCAGGAGAGAAGAATGAAGATCATAAAATAAGGTACAAGTAATTGGCTTGATTTTGATGAAATTATGAAATGGTATAATTAAATAGAGTGTTGTTCAGTCATCAGGTGCCACATGAAAAGGCAGCTTAGCAGTTCTGTAAATGGGGTTTTGCTATGCTAGTATTCTCTATTCTGGCACAGCAGATTTTTCCTTCACATTTCAGTAGCTGCGAAATCATGGCCCTGCCCTAGAGAGATGTATTCAACATCAGCACTGTTGCTATGCAAGACTTACTGCTGTTTCAGCACATGAAAGATGAATTCTATCCCCTTAAATTCAATCCTCAAACCCACTACTCTGATGACTGTATTGGAGTTACAGTGCTTCACTAAAAGATAAAATGTTACAAATTAATTAAATGGAGTTCCTGTACTGAATCAGAAGGAAATCCTGGTCAGCAAGTTCTGGCTTTGAAAAACAAAAGGATATTTACCAGAGCAAGTGTCTAAGGGGGAAGCAGCCCTGCTCCAATTGACAATGCAAATTCTGTATCTCATGTTCTACACTAATGCACAGCTGGGCAAAACTACAACCTGTACATAACATCACTGTTGCTGTTCCTTTTGAGACCTCATCATTTTTAAAACAAAGAGCAGGAAATTTCCTACAAATTCTCCTCTCTCCAAGCTTACCATATAAACAATAATGCAATACATTAATATATAACTTAATTACATTGGTTTGTATAACAACTATATACACATAGAAACAGTAATCATATCAGTAGTGACTGTTATCTGAAAACAAGGTTAAAAATGGGTTCTCAACAACATCTCAGTGAGTTGAGATGATTATGTTTCCCATTTGTGAGTCAGAAAGGCACTGATAAGCTTAAGGAAGGGAGAAAACGAAATCTTTTCTTACGAGCTCCAGCAGTGCAAGTTTAATATGCAAGTTACTGACTAGTTGTTTTTAAAAAGCAATCCCAGAATTTAAGTTGCTTATTTACTCATTTATCATTGATTTTCCGTATTATTTTAGGCACCCTCTATGTGGTGAAGCACCTGACCTGGAATTTATATTCAAGTTACTTTGGTCACCTTGTTAAAAATTTACCCACTTATTCACAGCTGGTTTTGTTTTATTCTTCATAATATATATCTTTCCCACTCACAGATACATTCCAGAGTTAGTAAATCACTATCAATCCATTTGTTCAGTTTGATTTTTGCCTAGCACTTGTTTAGTTTGACTTTTAGTTCTCCTACAAGCTGCAACCATCTCTTCCATGCAAGGAAAATTACAACTGAATAGTTAATTCAGGCTGAATGAGTAGAAACAAAATACAAACACATCATCACAGGAGCATGCTAGAGTCCTCAACTGCCTGTTTAATTAACACCCCTGCCTATCCCTCCAAAACCAAAACAGAAAAAGAAAACTAAACAACCCCCAAATAACTTACTAAGCAGCAACAATGCCTATACTGTAAAATACTTTCTTTGGAATGAAATTCTGCAACAACAAGGAATAAATGACATAATCGAATAAACTTCTTTTTCTTAGTAAGAATGTATCAATGAAATGTCTTATTTCTGGCATAAGTAACTAACACTGTCATCTATATTAAAGAGTTTTCCTTTAAAATAAATTGTATATTAACAAGTTGAAGATGCATCTTCATTGCATATGCACACAGTCCCTTCTCAGTTTTGCAGTTAAGCCTTTTAGGGTCTCTTCCTTTTAGACTAAATTAATTCACTTATCCATCAAGAGCAAAGTATAAGAAGAATGTTTTATAGATTTAATAAATGAAGATTTCTAACAATACAATAGTTTCAAGGGGACCAGAAAAATCAAACGGGTGCATGAAGCCTTTCAGGGACAGAAGAAAAAGTTTTCACCTAATTTAAACAAAATCCTCAAAACAATTAAAAATAGTGTTAGAAGAAATACAGGATAAAGGATGGAACCTTATTCTAACTGCAATGCACACTGTAATGCAGGCAATGCATAACTCTACTAGGCTGCTCCAACCTGTACCCCTTTTATAAACTGTGTGCAATCTGCACAGAGAGACAGAGGGATGGGAGGGTCCAGGGTTTCATGTGCATTCAACAACTACAAATTAAATGGCACATGAGGATGGATTTGAGATGGCATTTTCTTGGTTCTCTCAGGTACATTATGCCTGATTCACACCCTTGAACATTCGTGTGCATGAACAACAAAAAGCATCAGTCATTTTTGCTAGAAACAGACAGATGGAATACAAAAAAACCCAAAACTTAAAATAGTGCAGATAGTTTTTAAAGTTATCTAGTTCAAATAATAACTAACCTGAGATGTACCTTGCTCCGATTAACATTACCATGCTACTCATAATAAAAATACCCAAAGGCAGACTAGAGAAGATACTAGTGTCACCTGATGGCATCCAGGGGACGGTGTTTCCAGTCAAGCAAATCAAAAGAGAAATATATATATAAATTGCAATATATGTGTTAAATATATATGCAAAGCAAAAAGTAACAAATGTAGTGACATTTGCAGAAGAACTAAAAAATACTATGCATAAACCCCATAATAATTCAAAACAGGTTTGCTCTGTAAGAGTTCAAGTCTAAATTCCACTGTCAGTACTATCTAGGTTGAGCCCATTTCTAGTATTCTCCAATCCAACCTACCCCTAAAGTATCAAAGAACTAAGGAAAATAAAATTTTCCCCCCAGGTGTTGGACCACAAAATCATTGAAGTAGGTTTTGACAAATATATCTCTTCACATAAAACAACGAAAAAATCCTAGATTTATTTACTGCAAGGCAGAAGTTTTTATCCTTCAAAAGGAAATAAAGATATATAAGTAAGATAAGCGTCAGGTTAGATGTAAGGGTATTAAATCATAAAGGTCAATACTGAACGGAACTGTATTGCTCATGTTATGTTACCTGTTACCCTTCCCAATAGCCTTTGGCAGAATTATTTGTAAACCACAGTGTCAAATAAAATATTTAAACCAACATCTATGACGGCAAAAGGAAAATTTTCGCTTTCAAGAACAAAGTGGCCACATGCAGCTTGAGGGCTTCAACTGGATTTTGGACTGTGGGGGAATTTACATTTTGAGGAATCTTTACTTAATACTTTTTATTCTAATAATTTTTCCAATAAAATGGAAATTAAATGAAGATAAAGTCCATAAATGATGTGTTATAGGATTACTCAGGACTAAAACATCCCAAAACAGTACTAAAATAAAAATTCAAATTATAGATCAGAGAAGACTGCAGGTTTAATTTAATTCAAATGTGACAGATGAGAAAGCCCTCTACTTTAGCAGAAAGATTTTGTTCAGTCCCTTGAAAGTGTTTTCATATTTTCTGTACGTGGACAATAGGCCTGTGCAATTCTTGACTTTATCATAGCTCTTTGCTCTTATCCCCCATGGGCCAAATAGATTTTGATGTGGATATCAATCCCCCCTTCCTGCACAGCAAATGATGAAGGCAAGATACAGCAAGCAAAACCACAGGATGGAACTTTTATCCTTTGCAGTGTGAGGTTATGGTATAAGGAAGTTTACAAAGTTGCTGCGCTCTTAGAATTGTGCTGTATTGCATCTTGTAGATGAGATTTTTTCTTTTGTAAACCAGTGTCATTCTGCAAAACCTGCAGCTAGTCAGGAGGACGACCCAGCTATCTATTTTCCTGCTTTGCTTCCACAGTGGATTTTAGTAATAATCTTTAAATCACTATAATAGTCAAGAGAGGGTATGAACAGAAAAGGTCAACAAAAGCAAGATGAGCTACCTAGGCTAACTGGCTGATTAGTAATACTTGACCTGCATTAATTTTTAGTTTACCATTTCCAGGACCATCAGATGTCTCCCATCCCATAGATCTCATCACAGCTTTCTTCCATCTGGCATAGCGATATTCACTTTCTGAAATTAAGAAATCAGCAAACAGAAAAGCCTCTCAATGCATGGAATACAACTATGAGTATTTAAGAACCAGATACGCCAACATGAGTTTTTCACTCTTTTGTACAGCATCATTTGTTTGCACAGAGAAAGTAATATAAAATCCTTTTCTGAACACAAAAAAACTCCATCCCAAATCCCATGGTTATTCATAGTAAGAAATAAAAGGGATTTTCTTCATGCTCACCAATAAGATTTACAAGCAGGACAAAATGAAGCAATTGATATTTATGTAGAAATCCTTCAAATGCTGTCTTGAAGTAGGGATTTTAGAAGTAATTATAATCAAAATGGTAAGCCAAAATTATGTACCAAAAAATAAGAAATAATTGAAACGACAAAAAATCATTTATCTTGCACAGGAATTAATTATGTCAAGTACATACTTTCCATCTCTACAAGCACTTAAGAACTGATGAGAAAGATAGCTAGCTAAAAAGCAATAATTAATGTAGGCTCTTTAAAGCCAAAAGAAGAGTACCTGAAACCAGTCCTGTCAACATCTGTGAAAAAAAAAATTTTCCAACTCAGATAACATGAAAAGGTTTTACCCTCTGGGTTGATTTGTGGTTCAAATCGTTCAGATGTCACTGCTGTCAGATCTCCAGGATCCAGACTCCAAACTTCAACTCCTTCTGCAGCTCCTGCTGCCATAGCAGCTCCTAAAGCTGTTGTTTCAGGCATTGATGGCTTTACTGAAGCAAAACACAGAGAAGACCATAATGATTTTTAATGGAAGTCACCTTGATGACATCAGAACTAAAGGTTTACATATCTACCAAGATACAACAACAATGCAAGCCATCCAATTTGCTCTCAACAACCATTACAAACTAATGTTGTTTTCAGTACTAGAAAGAACACAGAAGCTGTAAATTCCTCTCACCGACTGGAATACAGAGAATGTCTGACTGGAGTTGCATGAGGATTCTGTTATTGGTCATTCCTCCATCTACTTGTAACTGACTTAGTGGGATCCCACAGTCCTTGTTCATGGCATCTAGAATCTTAAACAAGAGTAATACATGTTACAATTGAATTGTATCAGTTGCAAAACACTGATACTTCAGCACTTGCTGAAGAGGGTTGAGTAGATTATTCCTCTCCCCTATATAGTAAAAGGCAAAACAGATATAATGACAACACAGTTTTGTTTAATATATAGCATGTGCATTCTCTTTATTACAGAAATCCTAGTGTAGGAGATCTTTCTCCTCAGGTGCTCTGGATGTAGCCTATGTGCTGCTTACATGGCCTGAGAAAAATTTTAAGAAAAGCTGATGAAAACATTTATCTAACAAAGGAAGCAGCAATAATAAATGGAGTCCTTCAGTTGATCATACTTTGTCTAGATACTTTCTTTAATTTGATGGATTAAAGAATTGAAGAATTAAAACATTTGAACTGGCAATCTGGAAGACACTCCAATAAGAACAGAGGAATGTTGAAATATTTTGAAAGAGCAACCTCTTCAAATATTTTCAATTACTTGCTGAAATCTGAGAGTTTTATATCAAACAAGATAGACAGCAAAAATAAACAGTGTAATATTTTGTAAAAATATGTTTCCTTTTTTTGGGCACAGTCTCTAGCTGAAAAGTGTTGAAGTGTTTGCAAGGGATAATTAACTAAGACGGAGTATTTAATTCACTGATACCTCTTAATATGCTTTTTAGAGTGTTTCCTAAAAACATAGGACTGGCCTCAAATCTTACTTAACTGTTTAACACCATGGCATTACCCTACAAGCACCATTAAATACAGAAGAGTGTTTTTTGTAGGGTTTTATAAAAGCAGTGAGTTAAATGTCTCATTTACATTTTGTAAGGCCAGTGCACAATTTTTGTTGACAAGTTAGGCATTAACAAATACAAAATGATTTTTGCTCTGTAATTTTGCAGTGTATTTAAATAAAAAAAGAGGTGAGCTTTTCTCAGCTTTAAATGACAAAGCAACACAAACCACAAAAATGACCAGAACTACAATGTGTTCTGCCCTGTTCTGTAGCTCACAAAGCACCCAGTAATACAGGAAAAGTCAACATGATATTTAAAAAAGAACAAAAAATTGTAGACTTGCAAGATAGTGAAAACTAGCTGGAGATGAACTACCCAGGAGATTCACCCAGTTTCCAGAAAGTAAGCCAGCAAGGTCCCTTACCAGAAAAATCTTTAAAGGAACTAAAGGAACTGCCCAGGATAAATAAGGCTTAAAAATAACAAGGTAAGAAGAGTAAGGCCAGTTTTCATGGTGACAGCATCTGCCTATGGGCCTGCACTGTTCAACGCACTAGAAATAAATTGGAAAACAAGATTTTTGCACAAAGTTTGCTAGCAGTACTATACTAGTACTTATTTCCTTCACATACATCATTTTACATTTGTCTAAGGTGATATTATCTGCCTTTGTTACCATTCAGAACTTCAGCACCATTGGAGGCTCTGGGTTTGTTTACCACTGTGTAAGAGCATGTTGGATCAGTATGCACTCAGCAGAGATTAAAAAAACTGAAAAGAATGCTAGAAACCAGGAAGGGATGAAGAAACAAAACAAATCATGGTCATGCTGCTGATATCTCTATTGTATGGAGTTTGGATGAAGAGCAAGGATCCAAGTATGCAAATTTTGCCTAATGACAGCACTATACAGCTCTTAGAACTGAAAAATTGCTTATTTTTCCAAAATGCCTTCTGGAAGAAAAAAATGTAACAAGAGTCATCTGTCTGCATAAAGAAGAAGCTTTTTGGATAACAAGGTACTCAGAAGGAGTGAATGTCACAAGAAAACAGGCAAGAACTCCAATGAATGTGACATTTGAGGGTCTTCCTGAAGACTTCCATTTTCACTGGAATTAAAAGAACTTCGTTTTCGACAAGGCAGAACTACTGGCATATCTTTAGAAAACATCCATATATTTTACCTGTGTTGCTAGGACTTAATCTGTTCATTTAAGAGTGTCTAGTGCCTGATCAGGCACTCCTGTCATTGTGATAAAATCTGAGTGACTGAAGTATGGGGAAACGTTAGATCTGTTCAAACAGTGAACTTCACCCTCACTCAGTCTGACAGCTTTATTCCCCCTCTCTCCTGCTCCCAGCCACATGCCCTGCCTTGCATTCTGACATTTGCTGCACGCCTCTGTGAGGCAGCTGAGGTCATTAATCCAGCAGAAAAACAGCCCAGCAAAAAAAGGGATAATTTTCTGCTGGAATGTTCACTGAGCTGTCACATGAGAGGGAACGGATAGGAGGAAGGAAAGAGGAGCAGACAACAAATCAGTTCAGTTGCCTGTAACTTCACCCTGACTTCTAGTATAAGAATTAGAAAATTAGTATGCTACTTCCAATTTCCTTCACAACCTTCTGAGGACCCAAAGGCTGTCAGCATAGCTTCAAAAGTAGAAGCCTGGATGAAATTTCTATCAGTCTTTTTCCATGAATACTTTATTCTGTGTCACTACGGAAACTGCACACTGCTTTCCTCATCTTACATGCTTTGGGCAGGGTGTTATTTTAAAAATCAGTACGCTTAAATAACAGCAGTTTAATTCATGTAATCAAATTAAGGCTTGACTGTTATCCTGCAATGTCTACGAATTTAATTTCCTCCTGTATTTCCACAGAACCCAGGGACTGCTGATACAGTCTGATACAAAGATTAAATGCTCATACTGATATCAACCCCTTTGATTTGGCTGGGGGATTCATTTCCTCTGTGAGAATTTTGGTTGGCTGTTACTGAATGCCAGCTGAGGCAGTGAAGGATGGAAGAGGCAGGAAGTGAATCCAGATTTTCCTTGGTATGTTTCCTTCTTGTTCTTGTGTACCAAAAGCGACATAAGCCATCTCTGTCACAGCAGACCAAAAAGTGTAGTCTCCTACACTAATGAAACTCCATAGTTATGGCACTGGCCCTGTCATTTTAAAGATTCTATGTTTTGCTCCTCAAAGTAATCACAAAAGATGTTCACCTTATTTTACATGCTGATAAAAAACAGCATTACCCCTCCAAAGAAATGTACTACTCAACTTTAGTTAAGTCCACAGGAGGAATTTTTCAACATTAGCAACAAGTAAAGACAAGAATAGCATCCAAGTACAATATAAAGCATTATTATATAAAGCAATATAAAGCATCTTCATTAAATCTTTTCAATTTCCTCTTTTCCTGAAGAGCTACAGTTCCTGTTATCACACTAATTTACAATGAATTTAGGACCCAATTTGCCTTTACCTCTCTTGTTTGAAAGCAGACTGCTTCTAGTGCAGCGAAGGCAATGTGGTTTTTATTTGTAAACTGAGTAAGGCCACAGATGATGCTGTTGAGGAGAGAAAAAACCCAATTAGGACAATTTTCTTTATCAGACATAAAGCTGTACTTCACACCTAGGTCTTCTAATTCAAATCTCATTCAGTTCCATTGTATGAAGACTACTTTTAAATATTAAAAAGCTTGTTTTCCTTTAATCTAAACTCTCTCATTTTCCCAACAAGGTGGCTTTCAGGGTCGAATCAATATAGTTGCCATAAATAAACTTTTTTTCCCAATATACATGCAGATGGATGTATATTCCTCCATACACATACACAAACACCCCCATAAATTCTAGGCTGTCTATAAGAAAAAAAAAAGTATGATTGAGGTGGATTTCTCTTTAAAAAATAAAATAAATTATCACTAAATTCTTAATAAATTCTTTAATGCTTTCAGTTTTTAAGGAAAAGGCCATAGGGGTCAGTGCTGTGCTCTAAATGTTTGAAAATGATTTCAGATCTAGTCTGATCATTAGTTGCTTCTAAACCTTCAAAGAAATTTTTGGGTATGGGAATTATGCTACATCTAACCATGAGCAAGCTGAATTCTGGCAGTGTACTCTGAACTGCAGAGCAAATAACCATCTTTTATTCTGTTTCAACATCTGAGGAACAGCATAGTACTACAAAAAATACTGGTGGA
Source organism: Drymodes brunneopygia (assembly GCA_013400955.1). Taxonomy (NCBI): domain Eukaryota; kingdom Metazoa; phylum Chordata; class Aves; order Passeriformes; family Petroicidae; genus Drymodes; species Drymodes brunneopygia. Next base: position 204,494 of record VZTZ01035686.1, on the reverse strand, counting down.
TATATGCAAATGCAAAGATATTAAAGGACATTTTTTGTTGTTACCATTCCAAAGATCAATTTTTAACCATTAAAAAGTTAAGCACTGTGAGATGAAAAACTGTAAAAACAACTGAGAATTTTGTCTTTTTCATTACATACAAGAAGCATCTGAATTTTAAAGATGCAACTACTTGAAACCTTGGGAACAAGATATCCTCTAAGACTTCTTTCCCCACTCTAAGAAAGGTATTTTATACTTAAATTCGTTATGCTTCTGTGACTGCCGTGGCATGTTGTGATTCCAACAACAGTAGGCATGTCACCCTGGTTTTACAGGGCCCCATAAGTTGTAACACTGTAGCTGTAGTTTCCCATGCTTGTTCTGTAAACACGGTCCTTGTTTTTCTTAACCGGACGGGATTGTTTTGCACTTATGGAATTGTTTTTCATTCCTTTCCCTGGGGTGGAGAAAGATAATTGACCATGTCTTTGTCCTGAAAACTTTTAGGGGTGTTGACCCCTTTCACCAATCTTTGACTGTCCTTAGAAACATGTAAAATTGGCAAATAAAGAAGGGCAGGGCTTTTGGTCAGTCCGGCCTAAAGAATCCACTGCTACTCTGAGACCCGTGTGTTTCTTCTGTTGCCAGCTGAACAACATAGGCAAGCTCATAACAGCAGAAAAGACAAAAGAAAACCTACTGTTTGTACTATTACCAGGTGGTTGAGTCTGAACTACCAGGAAAGGGACTGGAAAAAAGGAGTAGAAAAGAATTTTCAACAGACTGGAAAGCAAGCTGCATATATGGGGAAGGAGGTAAAGTGGGAAGAATTACATAGCCTGGAACTGAACTCAAAAACACTAATCAGCACTGAATTCTTCCTTTACTACTTTTGTTGCCTGACAGTTCACAGGAATGCAGACCTCTTCTTATACTTTAGTGAGATAAAAATCCTTTCAAAATCAGAAATTGTTTTCCCTGCCCTGATCCCCCACACTTTCTTTTTTTTTGGAGGAGGGGGACAAGGAGGGGACAGGAGGATAAGTAGCTGGGCCAGCTAATCCTTCCTTTCCTTGCAGTAGCAGTTGCTGTTCAGAACAGGTTAGATACAAAACAAAAACACAGTAGCTCATGAAGATATCACAGAGAATGATGTATCCGGACACATCAAGGCAACAAAAAGGACAATTTCACATACCTGGAAGGAATGGTATTTGTAAAAGGATTAAATCCCCCTGCAAATGCAGCTTTCAGTCAGATCCTTACCCCCTTGCACTGGGTTCCCAGTATGGTGCATACAGTCCTGAAAATGCTGGCACAAAGTAGCAGCCATAAGAAGTTCCCACTTCTTCAGCCAGTTTTTCTATTGCACACACAAAACACTTACTTAGCTTTTCACAACTGTACCAACACATAAATACAGCACTTAATAGTGTTATTATTTAAATAAGAAAAATATTCAGCATATCTTAGGTAGTTACAAACATAATCCAGCCAGGTATACAACAAGAAAATACAACTAATGCTGTCACTCTGCTCCTTGTTAACCAGTTTTCCTATTGCAACAATATGAACAGAAGATGGAGCACAGGGAGCTGTGGGAAATGTAAAATGCAAAATGAAAAATCAAAACTGAAAGCCAAAACTGTGTACTCAATACTCTGACCTAGATTTTGTGAGGTTTTCAAATGTTATCTATCCTGTGGGTAAAGAATGCAACCTCCAAAGCAGTCCAAAAGGTCACTCTTTACTTGCATTTAAGTCAAGGCAAGCAAGTGAAACTGGATCAAGACCAAAGGGAGTTAAGAACTAAATTCCCATTAATTTCAATTGGATTTAGAGCTCCAAATTGTCAGTTTATGTATATAATCACAAGGCCAGCTAGAAGGAAATCTGAAGTTTCTTGATATGAGAATAACTGTGGATATATGAACTCAACACTGAAATATTTGCCATTTTAAAAATTATATTAAGACATTTAGAGTTACAAAAGAGATAATGCTAATGAACAGCTCTTTCCTATAACAAGAAAGGAGCATTTTCTTTCTGCTTTTGCAAATTTCTTCTGTTTGCACTGATCAGAGAAACATAGCAGTAGACGAAAGAAGTAGAAAAAAATCTTCAAAAAGTCTTTCTAAAATGATACTTTTATACAGACTCCACTTAAAAAAAGGAGAGAAGGCAGAAGGAAGGACAAGTTCAGTGAAAGAGATGATGAATCCCTACGTGACTTTACCAACACTGACAAGGTTAAAGGTCTTGAAACTCAAACCTTCCAAAGGTCTTATCAAACTTGTGAACAGGTACTGTGGTGTCTCAACAACTGGCTAATTCACGTGACAGCAGTTTTATTCTTCTGCAGGACCCTCAAAGCTTTCTTTCAGAAAAACAGACTGATGCTCTAAGTTTTTGCTAAATCTTTGAAGTTTTACATAAAATTTCAATTCTAAATTTTCCTTCCTTTGAATGAGAAATTTATTAAAAATATATAATGAATGTATTTTAAATCCTAAATCTCATTAAATCAGTTGCTTTCAAACTTTTGCCCTTGCATGCTTCTGACATTTCTTGCTTTCCAAATTTTTGTTCCTAGCCTTTATGCTACAAACCAGCTTGTTTTATTTCATCTGAATCAGAAAACATCAGCTATACAAATGCTAAAGGATTACTGCATTCTAAGGCAAAACAGATTACCCTCCTCCACATCTCCTTAAAAAGGCAACTTTGCAAACTGAGATCCCTAACTCAATGGATGTGAAGCCTTCTACATAAATATATGCACTTGCAGGGCCTCAGGTTCTCATGTTTATGACAAGAATATGTAGGTTTAGGATTAAATATATGCTGGTTTCTGTAATACAGACTTAAATACTCTCGACTCTGGAAACTTCAACACTGCATAAAACCAGGAGATACCCTGTAAGTATAGTATCTTCCTGAATATTTGCTTACCAGGGAAACTACCAAAAAGTACAGATTGCAATAGAGCAAAGCTGGAAAAGCCTTTCCAAGAGTGTGTTGATAGGCTCTATGAAATACACATATCAACAACAGTGAACTCATGGACGTAAAGGAAATTTTAGTTGCACCTTCCAGCTTTTCTTTACTTAAATATTTTGAGCTTTCATTCACCAAGAGACATCGTGACACTGGAAAACTTAAAAAAACTGAATAAGTCCATACTCACCAACTTCCTGTGAAGACTTAGCAATACCCAGATTGTCCCTCAGCCAACGAACAACAGCCCCAGCTATTGCAACAGATCCCTGAAGGAAACAAAGTCATTCCATTAGGAGCAACAACTGGTAGCTTTGCGCTGCTTTTTAAAAGACTGGGGAGGAGGGGTTGCTGTGGCCTCCACCTGCAGGCTCACAGTCACAGCTTGAAGCACTCCCAAGTTTGCTCATAACCAAACCACAAAGTTTCCTGGCATCTGGAGACTGCCATGTAAAAAGGGCAGCCTGTTATACAGACTTCATGTAGAAAAGGTGCATATGGTATGCTTTTTTCTGTGAGGAGAAGTTACAATGACATTTCCTAAGCAATCTCCTTGTCTTTCTGATTTATGTCTTCTGAATATACAATTATGAGGTCCAGTAGACTCAGACTTCTTTTCCTGACAGATTAATATTTTTATGCTTTGATTTAAAAAACCAAGACTAACTATGTCTAGTTTAAATACAAACATCCAAAAAGACAGAAAATTTAGACACTTGTGCATTTGCCAGCAAAATTGCTCTGTTGCCTCAGCAAATGGCCCCAAAAGGCTTCATCACATCACAGATGGATGGCATGGCTCCCATCTAACCCCAAAGTCAAGTCCAGTAGACTAAGCTTCAAGTAAAACAGGAGAAGCATTTCATTCAAAGCCACTGCTAGAAGGGGCAGGGGTGTTTTCTAAGCAGCTGGCTATTACAGTTACAAGATACCAGTTGGATTAAAGGAAAAGGCTTAGTACACATTTATTCCCTCTCTGCAGTGTCTCAACCAGCAGATTGTAAATGATTCTAGCATGGATATAGGACAAATCACACTTAACAGCTTCTGTTGAAACCATGTTTTCAGACAATATCATTAAAGACTTGGAGGTGAAGAAGAAGCAAAGTGCAGGTGTTTCAGCATGCAGGAATATAAATCACGCTCAAGACAGTTTCAGTTCTTGCTTTAAGAACATGGGTTAAAAATGAAACAAACCTCTCACACACCCACACAAAATAAAAATCCCAGAGCTTTGTCAGGTCATGGCAAATGCAAGATTCACTTTCCTTAGGGAAGGAAAAGGAAATGAATGCAGCCTCCCACATCTTTAAGTACCATAAGATACAAACTATTCTCGCAGTGAAGAAAATCCTGTGTTGACTTTGTTTCACATGGGAAACAGTCTGTCTGCAAAAGCTCACTATCAGCATTCAGTGTATGTATTTTGAGAATAATTATTTTATTACAATACTTAGCACAGTAAGCAGCACTGATGGAAGAATAATCATTTTGCTGTTCCCAAAAAAGCTTTGGTGCCAAATAGGTGCTCAGCTGATCTGTGCTTCAGAGGCAGAGCTTTAGAACAATGAACCCCAAAGTTTAAGCATAAATGCAATTTTCTATAGAATTTGGATGCCCTCAGACTTGTTTGAGAACTGAGAAACTAAATTCTGTAAATAGGCATCTGAATCAAAGAGATAAAAAAGCTAAATTGCTAGAGAAATTTTTCCCAGAAATTTAATTCAGATTTTTAAAAGTTAGAAGTAAAATCCATTAGAACAAAATAAAAAACATTTAGCTATGACTTTTATGAGGTAATAACTGAAGCACTAGTACTTTCCCTCCGTTTTTTAACCCAATTTAGTATTAAAAAATTAATTTTATTTATAGTATTTATTAAAGATTTGAGAGACTGAGTAACAGAAAAAAATATTTAGCCCTCTAGCTCTGAAAATATAAATGATGTAATAAAGAAATATTTTTTATTAGTTTACATGATATAGATTGGATACAGGGATAACCAAAACCACACAGAAGCCTTCAGGCACACAAGCATAACACTGAGCTATTTTCATTTCCTCACAGCTGAAGATACCATAAAAATACCAGATAACAGAAGTAAACAAGAACACATATCATTACAAAAAGGAAGAAACTACTGAACTTACCTCTAGTGCATAAAAAGCAGGTTTGTCTTTGCCCATTTTGTAAGCTATTGTGGTTATAAGACCATGCTCAGAAAACACAGACTAAATGGGAAAAGGGGAAAGAAAATTTAAAGCATGAACAGAGGCAGAAAATACTTAGATAAAAACATTGAAATTATAATAAAGAAAGGACAAAACCTTCAAATTAAATATGCAAAGTTTAAACAAAGTAAATTATCAGTCACTCTAAAGAAACACCTAAGATAGAACACTCCGATTGCTGGTGCTAGTTCTTGTTTCCACAAGCTGCTGCAGATCTTTCCATCCTCCTTATAGAAAAGAACTGGGGGTCTTTAGGGGAAGATGTAAATAAGAAGGAAGCCACAGTTTTGCGCTATTTATTCAACTCCAACTACAAAGAAATAACGAGAGAAAATGAAGGGAAGAAATAAAAGAGCCAAGACAAGGAAAAAAAGCACATGGTTAAATAACATAACTCTTAATCTTGTCTGGGTGACAACAAGAAACATCTACAAGGGAAGAGCAAGAAACTTGGTAAGAAAAGTTCTGTTTGGAAACTTAAAGAGGTAGGAAATAGAGTCTTACAGAAACACCTTGAAAGAATTACTACTTTTATGCTTTCAGATTTCAGTATGTGCATTTCCCTATGTCTGGCAACATAATTATTGCTAATAAGTCCAAGAATGGCTAACTTTATTTTGGAACTTAAATAGAGATTGTGACAAACGAAAAAGCAAACAACTCAGAAATGTAACTGACCTTCTGACCTGTGTTGCACAGCAAGAAACAACCTGTTCCGTACCTAGCATGAAAGCAAAGCAAAGTTAAAACCAGGATGTTTAAAGAATAACCTGTTACTGCAATCCATGAGTCCCCCATGAAGAATCAAGACACCACTTTTTGACCCTTGAAGGTTTTGCTGCCATTAACTGATGATAAAACTATCCTCAAAATGTTGATTTTAATGCAGCCTGAAGCTGAAAAATCTAGTCACATCTCTCTCTCTCTGGCTACTTTTTGTCTAACACTTGATCAAGGAGCAGTGGCTGAAAACTAAGTGTAAATTCCTCTTTGGTGGCAGTGTTTACCTACTTCAATTTCAGCTGATTATGAGAGCTCCTTTATAAAATAAGTATTTCCCAATATTAAAGGGGAAATTTTAAGAAACTTTGTTCCTGTCACAAAGAAGAGGGTTTTCTTTAAACATATCCCATTCAAAAATTTCTAAAATGGCATGTGTCCCATTTGAAGACCAAATCACATACGTGCTTGCATACACACACATACAAGAACACGTTTAAGATAAGGAGTACAAAATACTACAAACCACTCCAACTTACTCTAAGAAGTTATTCTAGAGAAAAATTTTCCTTACCTTTTTAAAACCTTCAAAATAAATAGCTTAAACCAGTACTGATAGCCTTCAGTTATATTTGGAAAAAGAAATAGTAAAGCAGTAACAGAAATGAGTTAAAACAAGATAATGTGGAATCATACCTGTGAAATTCCCATACTGTGTATGTCCCTACATGCTTAGTTAAGCATCTGGTTGTAAATGGAACAGTAAGTCATATCAGCAGAGAGTTTTCCTCCAATGATTGTTTGATTATACCAGTTGCCTGATTTAACTGATCAGCTATTTTAAACAAGGAACACTAAGAGCCTGAGAAATGGGAAAAAGAAAATGCAAAGTTCTCTACTCTGAGCTAGACATAGAAGCAAAACTAAGCATTGCAACAGAAATGGACCTTTCCCATCCAGCAATGCTGTGTCATTCAAGTCCATGCAATTTAACTCACAGGCCTGTATTTGTTTAACCTTAGGTCACAATCTAAATGACACTTACTCTGTTTTAATCTGTGGAAGAATGATAACATGAAAACCCCCTGTCCCATAGAGATTTTTCTCACAGTGATTGTGTTCCAAAATATACCTTAAAAACCATGTAAGTTCAATATCTTCATTACTTTATATAAGAGTCAAGACATGGTTTACTTTGTGGGTCAACACAGTCAAAAGGTAGATCTGTAACTACATATTAACTACAAAAGCATTTGGCAGTTGCTTGAAAGAAAACAATACTAAATTCAAAGCAGAGCTCTTTGTTTGTCTTAAAACTTCCCTAATAACTTACGTATTTTTTGCTTGTCCATCTTGAAAACACATTTGCCCAACAAGAGCAGCAGACTGGTCACCCAAGCACTGAAAATGAGAGATTTTTTCCTTTAGCAAATGTTCTCACATGAATTACATATTTGACTATAACTCTGATCTATTGGCAGCACATGGGTAATTGAAAGTGGGGAAAAATCTACAGAGAAAAGCTATGCTTTGTATACTCTTCCCTCTGTAAGAACTGTACATGAAATGTGTTGTGCTGCTTATGGTGAACAACTTAAAGAAATAAAAACTAAAATTTACTATCTTTATACATGTTACTGAAAAAAGCTGAGAATTAGCCCAGCATTTATGGATTATGTATATACTTCCTTTATATACATGAAGCAGAGCTTGCTTCCATTCTGTAATGTTACTCATTTACTTAAAGATCCCAAGTTTCCAACAGCACTACACATACGCATTAAAGCTCTCATTTGTATTTACGTAGCCAGACCTTAATAATAACAGATCAAGCCAATTAGTAATTCATCTTCAAAAGTCTACTACCTATTTAACATGAAGTAAAAAACCAAAAACTTAATTCATAGCAGGATTTACTCATCTCTAAAGCTTTATTCTGTGCAGCTATGTTCATGCAGTTCCAGGTTGTCACACCAAAATCTAAGCTGAAGTAGGACTTACCCCAGAAATTGGTACACCTGTCAAAGCTCCAGATTCCTGTTTTGCAAAAAGAGAAAGAAACACTCCGAGTTAGCCTTCCATGACTAGAGTTGAAGGTAATGAAAAACAAGCTAAGCTTCTAATGCCCAAACGAAAACCAAGAAAGGTCATGTAAGCAACATGGTTCAGTTCAGGTGTATGCTTTGTTTCTATGTCTAAACCACTAAGAAATGGAGAGCAAGATATTTCACAAATATACTTTATGTGACCTCAAAAGTTCCTAGCATAAATTTTCTTGAAATAATACTATACAGAAAATCTGGTTCAGTGTAATCTGTGCAGTAACTGCCAAGTGTAAAATGCGGAAGTTCAAAATGGCAAAGTGACAAGGAAAAAAACCCATGACTGTGGTGACATCCTAAGCAAAGGCAAGTGCCTGATTTTAAGATGCAGTGTTTTAAGTTTCATATAGACTTTCTTCCAAACACTACCAGAGTTTTTCAGTTACACTCCTGTTACAGAATAATAAAATAATTTAAACTGGAAAAGACCTCTAAGATCATCAAGTCCAACTGTTAACCCAGCACTGCCAAGTCTACCACTAACCCATGTCCCTAAGTGCCACATCTACACATCTTTTAAGCAACTCCAGGGATGGTGACTCCACCACTTCTCTGGGCAGCCTGTTCCAATGCTTGACAAGCTGTAAAGCCCCTTGTTTTATCACTTGTTACCTGGGATAAGAGACCAACCCCCACCTGGCTACAACTTCCTTTCAGGCAGTTGTGGAGAGTGGTATGGTCCCCTCTGAGCTGCTTTTTCTCCAGGCTGAACACCCCCAGCTTCCTCAGCTGCTCCTCATCAGACCTGTGCTCCAGACCCTTCCCCAGCTGTTCCCTTCTCTGGACTTGCTCCAGTCCCTCAATGCCTTTGTTGTAGTGAGAGGCCCAGAACTGAACACAGGATCTGAGGTGTGACCTCACCAGTGCCAAGGACGGGGGGACAATCCCTGCCCTGATCCTGCTGTCACACTATTGCTGATCCAGGCCAGGTGCCACTGGCCTTCCGGGCCCCCTGGGCACACCTGGCTCATGTTAAGCTGCTGTTGACCAGCACCCCCCAGGTCCTTTTCCTCTGGGCACCTTTCCAGCCACTCTTCCCTAACCTTCAGTTCTGCCTGGGGTTGTTGTGACCCAAGTGGGGGATCTGGCATCTGGCCTTGTTGAACCTCACAGAATTGGTCTCAGCCCATTGCTCCAGCCTGTCCAGATCCTTCCTGCCCTCTAGCACATCAACATTTCTGCCCAACTCAGTGCCATGTGCAAACTTAGTGAGGGTATCCCAAAAATTCTATTTAATTATTTAACTATTTCCTGACAACTTCTTATTGTTTGTTTAAATTGTTTCTTTGTGCAATTGTGAAAATGCGTTTTCAGTAAAGCCATGCAAGTGTATTTCCAATCTGAATTTATTTTTCTTTAATTCTCATTTTAATTAACTGCATTTAAGGTAACTGTGTTTATAAATGAACTAAAAACTCTACATGAAACTGATGTTTAGCTAGCACAGGATTAATATTTTTAGATAGAATGGACAGTTTTTCTCATTTATAAAATGCTATAGCTAACATTTATTAGCCAGTAGCTGTATTTTTTAGCTCACTATAGAAAGAAATATTCAACAATGTGGAAATTGAGACAAACACATGTATTGAGATCACATTTTAGAAATAATTTTGGCATGAACTCTAATTGTACTGTCTCAGATTTGGAAACACACAGCAAATTTATTGGTCTAGAAAGTGCACTTTTACTAATCCTTAAACCAATGAAAATGCACAGCATCTGAGCAGAATGGGTAAGATATAAGTGGTCAGCCTAATGGAAGCCTCTACTCACCCGGCTAGAATGGATTTTCTACAGCCAGCAAAAGGAAGAAAAAGAAAAAAAAAGGAAAGAAAGGGGAAGAGAAACAGAAGTTCACATTTGAAGTGATGAGCAATTCTGTTCTGGTGGTCAGGCAGTATCTTTTTCCATTTACCTTGCTCATCGAGCTTAATACAACTCACTCTTATCTGACCTTCAGATAAATAAACGTCAGCAATGACTTCTAACGGCATTTCCATTAACATGTTAGTAAAAATATATACATGTCAGGGAAGTTAGAGTTCTATTTAAAAAAAATCCATCTTGTAACTTGTCTTCATTACAAAATGCATACATTCTTATTTAACAGTACCTCAAATTACCAGGAAAAAAGAATGCAAAATCACAACATCCAGTTTATCCAATTTTGAAGTTCATTAATTAGATGCCACTGTGTCAGAAGAGTTGGTGCTGCATTAAAGTAAGCAAATACTCAACTTCCTATAATATTATACAACAGCAGATAACAGCATACTAATCATAAATCAAACAATACTTTTCTAGAATAAGCCATTAGTCCTAATCTATGGAATCTGTCAAATCCAAATGGATACAGTTAGATTTTTACCAGACTAATTTCACACAAATACTGGAAAACATACCATCACGCCATAAATCTCAGAGGAACTTCGTACGTTGGGAAGTATTTCCATAGGAATATCAAAGAACCTGAACACAAGAAAAAAATAATGTATACAATATGGTCAGTGCTAAATCAGAAAGCATTTTGCATTTATTTTCTTAACCAAGTTTGATCTATAAAGAAAAAAAAACAACTAGAAAAGGAACTTTTGTTTCTAGGTTTTAATCTATAGCTATGTGTTTTTCCACGTTACAGTGGACACTGAATTCTAAAGTAAAACAGCATGTATTTCAATTTTTGAGGACATATCCAACTCTTTTACATAGAAATTCACTCCTCTTCCAACAATATCTTAATAATAAACTTGTTAGTAAATTCAGATTTCAAATAGAGACACTATCATTCCAGCTGTTTTACTAATTTGTTTAAGTATTAAAGAAACTATTCAATCACAATATTCTGAGTTGGAAGGGACCCAGAAGGACCTCAAGTGATTGGCCCATACAGGGATTGAACCTATAACCCGGGCATTATTAGCATCATGCTCTAACCAGCTGAGCTAAACTGTTTCCATGAAACAGGCCTCCACCTCCAGAAAGATTCTGCTACTTTTAGTTAATCCAGACCATTGTAAATTGAACATCTGGAGAACAATGAATCTCAGTTATTAATATTAACAGTAAATAAAACAGTACCTGCTGATCTTAGTTTAGATAAGAGATTCTTACCTTTAAATGCGTTAGAAACTATTTAAATAATAGTTTTACTGAAAAACTGAGCTTACTTGCAGAGCTCAGGATCCCATTCCAAGGAATGAATGTTGAACAACATCGTTCTACTGGCATTGGTGACATCTGTACAGTGAATGCCTCCATCTTTTCCACCTGTCAAACTCTGAACAAAAAAATCACAGCATTCATCAAGGAGAGATACAGGTTCACTTCAACAAATGAAAAAAAAAAATTCAAAATCACAAAATTTTCAGCTTGGGACTGGGAACTCTGGTATTTCTGCAACAACTAAAAAGGCAGACCAAATACACCTTTCTAAAATCCAAGATTTTTCTCAAAGTGTGAGCAAAATTTTGCAGCAAACTATAATGGTAAACTACACATAGGCATCAAGGAAAAAATGTACTGGTACAGGGACAGTAAAAGTTAATCTTGCAAGGAACTCTAATAGAATTTCTTTAGTGGCTTTTATTGACATCATTGTGTCATCAGTAGGCATTGTGTATCGCATGCACTGAGATTTGCAGGATATGGAAATTCATTGTAAAAAGAGTGCTAGTAAACTCACAAATACATACCCATATAAGCCATGAATCAATAGTCCCAAACATTGCTCTTCCTTCCTCAACTGCTTTCCTAATCTCTTCCACATTATCCAAAAGCCACCGTAGTTTCACTGCACTAAAGTAAGTGCTAAGTGGAAGTCCAGTCTTAAACTGTAAAATTTAAAAAAATCACTTAAACACCATGCAAGTATCTTTTCCATAAAAATGGTGAGAGTAAGGGGAAAAAAAAGAGATACAAAACTCAGAGAAATTACACAAACTTGTTATTTAAATAAGTCCTAAACATACAACACACAAGTCAAACATCAAAATCAAATGACCATTGCAATAATGGACAAAGATCAAAGCTGATATGCAGTTCAAAGATCATCTACATGGACAAAGTTGTTTGCAGAAGGCCTATCTTATCTGGGATATGTCCATATGACTAGACAATAAGTAACAACAACAAAAACGAGCAGGACAATACAGGAAAGATGAAATTTGTATTCTACTAGAACTTGCAACTCCAGTAAGTTTATGTACTTTTTGACATCTGTTTCCTGCCTATAGGAAAACATAAAATATAAAAAATACATAATACTTATACAATCAGCAAAGGACAATATTAATCAAATGACTGTGACACCTTTTTGCAAGCATTTAGTTTCCAAATTGTTATATATATGCTCATAAAAAGAGAATGAATTTGCTCTTTATGAATGATCTTCCTAGTTCCCAGATTGGATGCAATTGATTTCAATATTAAGACATTCAATGTTAAGACATTTCACACCAGTAAATTATTTCCCCATTTTTTTCTACTTGATCTTAATTTTTGTGTGTAATGTTTATTTAATATTGCCTAGATAGCACAGGATTAGATCTCACTATTACTCATTTAACTTCTCTAGTGAGAAATTAAAGGAGTGTTAAACATTTATTTTAATGGAAATAAAGGTTTTCTAGTCTCAGATTGAGGCCTTATGCTCATTTTCTATTATTTGACAAGCTAAGAAGAGACGACTGATTTTGCTTTGGGGCATTTTAAACATATATATCCAAAACATTATATATTGCAGCAGCTACCATTTAAATGTTCTGGAATATCTCCTACCTTAGAAAAAGTTTTGTTATTTCCTGGAACTCTTTTAAGAAGACGTTCGACTGTTGACTGGGTTCTCAGGTCAAGCCACACTAAAAATATGAATAAAATTAACTGATCAAGTGATCTAATACACAAAAACTGACATGTTCAGCCTGCTTCTATGAAACCACAGCTTTTGCCAGTAAATTCCTGTCTATTTTCATCTTTTCATGTAGCTGAAATAATATTGTATTGCCATTGTATTTTAAAGGTGCTGTTGTAAGAATTAAGAATGGTTAGATAAATTAGTTTGATTTAGAAGAACAAAGGATTTGAGAAACAAACAGGATTTTCCACAAACAGAATATATACTTTATCAGAATATAAGCAAGTGACTAATACTACTTTGCAGCAGATGACTGTGACTAAACTAAGAGGTTAAAACAAATAGCAGGTTGATTATTTACTATTTCTATGTAAACTTTCAACTAAAAGACTATGTTGGAGTTATCAAGGTATAGCTGGGTTTGAGATAAAGCTGCTAACTATATATATTTGATTACAGAAGTCTTACAGTCATACTGGTTTTACAGTCATACTATACCAAACTATATCTTGAACTTGACATGACCTGAAAAACCAATTCTAGACAATTACCATTTTACAGCTGACAGTATCTGAAAAGCCAAGATAAGTTAAAAATAAAATTCTGAGTATTAATAAGTATTCATTAAGTCATCAATAAGTAATCATTAAACCTACTTAACATGCTTTTCCTTTACCGTTAAATCAACAGCATCCTGAAAATTTCAAAGGAAGTGATTAGGTTCAAGTCAGAGCATTTTGTGCCAGGAACCCCTCAGGAACATTGGGGGGTATTTTTGAAAACCAATAAAGTGATCTCTTAAGTAATGATTTTTATGCAATAGGCTTTTTAAACTGCACTGGTGTGCACACAAACACACACCCTACAACATAGACAACTAAAAATCCAAGAAATTACTAAACCAGGCCACAAGCAGATCTTCACAGGAAACTACAAAAGCATTTTTTCCACAGCATGTTCATATTATGATATTACATATTTAGAAAGTATCATAGTTACCAATGGCATTATAAAGAGGTTCTCCAGTTGTCTTGTCCCAAACCACTGTTGTTTCTCTCTGATTGGTGACTCCAATGGCTTCAGGACAAAATAGAAAGTATCCTTTTCAGAAGGTTTGTTTTCCCCTTTTGGGGGGTGAGGGAGGGAACGGAGAGGTGGAGAGGAGGGAGGAACAGGTAAGGAGAAGAGGAAAGTAAATGGGAAATAAAAAGCTTCCAACTTTTTCAAGGTATATTCAAGAAATATTACTTCTAAGAACTCATCTTTGCTGATTAACCTATATGCTCTAAATATCTCTCTTTTTTGGCCACAAACTGAGACAGCAACACTGACAGGGGAAACAGCTTTCCTGAATTAAAGTCCTAAATAAAATTTCAGAATTTCTTCAACACTTGTCTCTGTGATTTTACAAGATTAGGTTAAGTCTACTTCATAGATTCTCCATTGCTAATGTACACAAGGGACTTATTTTCCCATTATTCCTCTCCAAAAAACTGCTTTCAAATACAATTTAACATTTTGTTTGAGGCTGGCACATGCAGCCACCTTTCTATTTATTAACTTAAAAACTCTGAATTGCTCAATCATGAGCATGTTAAAGCCCTCTACCCATAAGTACCTCTTATATTAGTGATGTTTATGTTCAGTTGTTGCAATTTCTCACAGGTCTTTTCCACACATTCATAGACAGAGTCTAATATTTCCATTGGATCTTGTTCCACCCATCTTTAACAAAGAGTAAACACCAGTTAATAAAAAATTAGGTAAAAAAAAAGAATTCTAGCCTGAAAAGCAAGTTGAGCATATTAATACAATTATAGCTACAAAACATGTTTTACATATCTACAAATAAAGATTTTTGTTTTGTTTTATTCTATGCAGAGGACATTGGCAGCAAATGGTAGGTCAGTTAGGAACAAATGAAAAAACAAAACCTCAGAGGACAAACTAAGACATTTCTACAGACCAAGCTGAAGACTGTGATTCAAATGTAAAAATTACCAGCTTTATCACCTTAAGTGAGATGTTACCTTTCATTTAAACTCTGGTTTTAAACTTCAAAGTTTAGCTGTTAAATATGTAAATGAGTGATCAGAGCAAAACACTAAGTACTTTCAGTTTCTGTAACTCAGGCACATTCCGGACACCCAGTGGGAGCTATTTTATGCCATTTTTGCTGCCCAGTCTTTACAGCACATACTGTGCTACTAAGAATTATTAATCAGCTTCAGTTTTGATGGGTCATAGATAAAAATACCAAAATGTACACAAATGAAAAAATAAAAAAACCATACCCTTCTTTAGGGAATTCTTGCTTTATTTCAACTTGATGGTGACTCAAGAGCTCTGCCGTACTTGCATTAAAAACCTGCAAATAAATTACACAATGGAATTTTCTATGAACAATCAAGTTTAAAAAACAATAATTAACATATATTCTTTTGAACAACTGTAGTGCTGTGACAATGGATAGTAATTTTCTATCATCAACGCCAATATCTATATAACAAGGATTCAGATATATGAATTTTTAAAAATAAGGTAGGCAGAGATTATTTTGGTAAACTTTGTTGTGAGTCTGTCAATTTTAAATGCTTTTTTTCACTTGATGGATTGCAAAAGAACCAGATTTTGTCTTGTGGTGGTTATAGAAGTTAAACTCCTGATGCATTTTAGAATATCTCTCAGTAAAATACCCACTGTTGTTGATAAGAACATATCTTTAGTTCCTGCTGTGCCACTCTATTGCCAGAGCTATCTCTGTGTTTTCTTGGGTTAGTTCACTTTTAGGAAGAGTGAAAATCTGTGACAAATCCATGAAGAGACCAAACTGAAGAAAAAGAAGTACCTAGGCAAAACCTATTTTGTTTCAAAACAAACGACAAGTACAGAGGTCAGGAACAATCTGACAACACATTAAAAAAGAGAAGAACATGCAGAAAAGTAACTTAAATTTGGATATACTACAATAAAAAACAGCTGAGTAGAGAATCACGAGGACTCTGTCAATGGGTGTTCTTAATGAATCACAAGTTAGAGGTTCTGCCTTGCAGTAGAAGCTCATTGAGAATGCAAAACAATCCTCATTAACCAGCAGTGGCCTGTTCCCAAAAGGAATCTCTGCTGAGCCAAGCTGAGGGACACCCGCTGAAACATTGAACTGAAGTGTACAATGAGTGAGCCAGAGTGCCTGGCTGGGCAGTGGTGGCATTCTGGTAGGAATGACTCTCCCCAGCACCACGCAGAATCTGTTGTGTCAAGAACATTCTGGGACGTAGGGAGTAAAATCTAACAGCAGGTTCAGGTGAACTGCAGAACGTCAGTAGGACAACATCCTACCTTTTCATGGCAAGTAAAGATGAGCCAAATTTAGAAGCCACTCTCAAGCTAAAGAAACAAAATTCAGTTATACCCATCTGCCCTCTAGGATACCACTGAATCTTTTCTATACTTCCTTGTTAATGCTCTCTTCTTGTTCCACAAATTTTGGGAATTTTTTTTAAAGTTTTTAATCCACAAACTCTTGGTATCATCTACACAGTACACTTTACACTGAAACTATTAGAACTATTCTGACCAAAAGGAGAAGCTCTGGTTCTTCAGTTTCTTCAGAACCTTAAAGAGTATCTTTAGAGTGAAACTTTGAAGTTTAGAAACATTCTACTTATATATTAGAATTGCAGAATAATTCAGGCTGAAAGGGACCTTGAGAGATCTGTAGTACAACCTCCTGCGCAAAGCAGGATCAGCAATGAGAATAGATCAGGTTGCTCAAGGGCTTTCCTAGGCACATCTTGAAAATCTCCAAGGATGAAAAGAGCACAACCTCTGGAACACACTTAAAGCTCCACTACCCAGAAAAGAAGTCTTAAAAAGGTACATGATCATTCTTGTCTGCTATCAGCTGGAAAGATACATAAAAAAGAGCACCACTGAATTCTTTTACTATATTTACTTATTTGTGTTTCATCTACTAGTTCAGGCTTGACATGGATCTATCCTAATAAAAGAGAAAGCTCTGTCACTACTACACATTTGGAAGCAACTTGTATAATGGAATATGGGTCTTAAAATGCTATACAATATAGTTAATAGGAAAGGTTGTTTTGCATGTATGCAGCAAGATTTTCTTACTTTAAATAGCTTTACTGCCAAAAGCATATTCACATTTGCTAGGTTTTTAGAATAAAGACAGAAAGATGATTTTATTTAACCTGTATATATATATCTGACATACTAACAATGTCAAATAACATGTGTTAATCATTCACCACTAATCATTCAGTATTTCTTGAAACAGAAGGTAATGCAAAGGATTCCTACTGGAAGCAGGAAGTACAGATTCAATTAGGCAGTCATCAAGTGAACATGGAGTGTGTTGCAGACACAGCAATAAGTTGCAACAGGAATACATTTTTAATAGAAGCAATAACACTATATATGCATAGATTTTTTCATGTCCATACAGAAGAACTAGGCAAACACACTTTGCTAATCCATCACAAACAAACCTTCAAGCTTCTGACATTCTCAACAAAAGCAGCAGACACTCCCTGCTATTCAGGGCAAGGGATTAAAAACTTTCACTGGGAGCAATCCCTGTTTGAGGCCAGGCTGGATGGTGCCCTGTGCACCCTGTTCTAGTGGAAGCTGTCCCTGCCCATAGTGGGGGTGGAACTAGGTAGTCTTTAAGATCCCTTCTGACCCAAATCATTCTATGACTCTGTGATTCTACATTGATAAACAGAATTCTGATATGTAAAAAAATGCCAAATATGAAAGAGTCACTAAATTTAAACCTACAAAATTATAAATAACATAGAGAATAAATAGAACAAATGAGACCTCAAAGCCTTTCTTTCCCACTCCCTCCAAAAAACCACTACTGTTGTCAAAAAAATTTCCCTAAACAGTCCCTGTTTGACAGTGGAGAGATAGAAAAATAAGTGACAGTAAGTACAAATAATTCAGGTAAGGTCAATGCATCCCTGTTGAAACAGGTTTGAAGTGTATTTCTGTAATTTGCTGGAGGTTTTCAATCCTTTCATATTCATTAAGAACTTATTCCAGTTTATGCTACTGATCTCTCAGTTGTTGTGTGTGTGTGGGGAAGCCAAAGTCAGTTTTGCTCTAATTTTATCAGCAGTACTCATGAAGAATTGTCTAAGCTATTTTGACATGTCCAGCTGTCTTGAACAGAGATGAAAGTGAAAGCCACCAGATATGTACTGAAATCTCAAGTGAGAGATTAAAGAAGAGGAATAAATAACAATCTCCCTCTACTCCCAGCAGAGAATTAGAGCTTGAACCTTGAGTCTCCGGACTGCAGAGAAGAAAGGCCCACATAGGTGTGCTGTAGGTGAACAAGCAGAAAGGCACAGGGACTGATCATTCAAGCTTTTTATAGGGTCTTTCATACAATACAATACATCACATCACATGAAGGGGTGCAACTACATATTATTACATATTGTTGTGGATTGTGTTCATGTTTTGTTATCTTAGTGGAAAAGAATTCATACCAATCAACTGTTACAATTTTCAAGGAATGAATAGAAATACGAGATCCATGGAAGTGATGCAAGAAGAAGCACAGTTGAAAAGGCAATAATGAAAACAGATTTCAGAAGCAACTTTTCATATCTCTCAAGATTTGTCATGTAACTCTGCCTGCAGAAAAGCCATTTCTGTTACTCTGTGCTATATCTTCGTGAGTTTCTGTCAAGCTGGAACAGCTATGGCTTTGCAGGTAAACAAGCTCAGAGCCAGAGTTCTGAAATTGCATTGAAATCAACCCAGCTGGGGCAAGGATAAGAGACAAATAATAATGCCCTTTTTAGTATTTAACTAGGAGTAGCAGACAACCAGAATTTATGAATAAGTATAATTTAACAAGTCTCCTAGAAATTACCCTTCTTGGAAGGCTTGTGATGAACAGATCTCCCTCCACTATTCAGGAGGTGTTTACGATTATGGGATTTAAAAGTAGAACTACACTGTATTTTAAGTGATAAGAGCTATAGGAAAAACTGTATTTAGAATATTTTTAACCCTAGACAATCAAGCTTTTCTCTTTCCCAAAAGATCATGTTACTTCAGTAGAGGGGTAAAATGGATTCCCCTCTGATGTGAAAGCTCAATGGGTATGAATATCTTCCTTACCTCAAATCAATTTTTTTTTTATTGAAAAGAATGTTTGCAGTGTGACATAGCCTTATTTGAATGTTTCTTCTGGAGAGGAAGTAAAGGAAGAAAGAAATGTTTCACAGAGGTGGAAAAAAAAAGTTCTGTGGCTGACTGACCAGCCTACAACTTGAAGTACTATATAGGTACTTCACTGTGTATTTCAGTTCCTGTTGTTCCTGGATAAAATGACAGAAACACTATCCAGCAAATATCTTTCAAGAGCTCAAACAATGGTTCAGCTGGCCATTAGCTCCTGATTCTAAGACTTTTCACAAAAGAAGTTATAGGGTATTGTTTTTATGATTCTTGAATAATATGAAATGGAACATGAGAGAAGAAAGTATTTGATGAAAATATTGAATGAAACATCTTGGCCAGGATTCAGTCATCTGAGTACACTTGTTTACCCTACCCAATTCATGTTCCTGATTGGTATCTTTAAGAAAATGAGCCTTTAACAATTGTCTTAAACAATTATCTTGTACTTGAAGCACTGTGCTCTCCCTGGCAGCTCTGAATTTGTTATTCAGGCTCAACCCAACTTAACTGAAAAGTTGCAATCTCAAAAATAATTACAGCTCATTTTGCAAAAGTAGCTAATAAAGGAGAATCGTGGAGGGTAAAGCTGCAGCATAAAACTACCACTGCATGTGTGCTGTGTGACAGGCAAGGCTGAATAAGGAGTGACAGTAACAGAAATGCACCTGAGTTCTGGTGCTTCTTTAGCCTCTGTGCTCATACAGCCTCCTCATTCACACAAGCAGGAGACTCAAAACTTGTGTCTGCACACAGGATAATTTACTCTGAATCTCAGGAGGTCACCTGGCCTAACTCACAGCTCAGATAAGTCAAAATTTAAGACCAAGCTGTTCGGGGCCTTATCTAGTCAGACACTGAATATCAGCAAGGATGGACGCTCCACACACCTCGGCCCCTGACCTGGAGCCCTCATAGTGAAACATTATTTCTTTACATCTACTGGAAATTTCATTTGCTGCAGCTTGTGTACACTGCCCACTGTCTATTTCTGTGCACGTCTGAGAAAAGGCTGGTTCTGTGTTCTTCACAACCTGTGGTTAGATAGCTGTGGACACCCCTTAGCCTTTCTTGTGGAGAAAGAACCCCTGATCTCCTAACCCCTCCTTCCATGCCCTTGTGCTGCAGCACAGGGATTCCTTTGGCTGGATAAATCCACTTCTTCAGCCTCCCATCCTCTGTGGGGTCCAACATCAGACACAGCATTCTAGATGCTGCCTCCTAAGTGCTACACAGATGGCAACAATTATTTTCTCAACATTTCTTAATGTACACCACCACAAGGATGCATTGCTCACATATATCCAATTTGCTGTCCAGCAGGAGTCTGTGTCTTTTTTCATCAAGCAGCTTCTCAGCATTCTGTCTCAAGTGCTGAACTTTGTTTAGCTTTATGAATATTCTGGAAGGCCCCTTCTCCAAGTGGAATTTCAGTCAACTGGTCACCCCCACGTGAGAGAACATTCCAACCCATTCCCATGGCTGTTGATGAAAATACTATGGGGCATCAGCCCTTGCTACTGACTGCTAGGGACACCACTGGTAAATCTGTAATTGTAAATTTACACTCTGAACTGCTGACACTACTCGTTGGCCCCTTTGGACTGGACAGTTTTTCACCCAGAAGAACTCCTTAAACTGATCAAAATCATATTTCTTCCACTTAAAAAAATTGGTAACAGTTGCACTGAACTACTGAATACACAAGTGCAAAGTAAGTAGCAACTTGAATTTGACTTGTGACTTGGTGAAGACAACAACAGTTGGAAACACTGTATTTAAAAAAAATAAAAATTTACAGAGATCAATGAGAAATGTAACTAAAACAACCAAAAGCAAAGGACGAAGAGGCAATAAGAGAACAAAGGAAACAATTTGGGCACAAACAACAATACTTTACATTCTGCCTTAAAATATTCCAAGGCAAAATCTCTCTTCTAACTGCAGCAATCCCCTTCCAGCACAGAATTCTCCAGATACATGTGTTGTTACCTGAATGACTGAGGTGAGTTGTAGCAGATCTCTGCACTTCTTTCCCTCTCCTCTGTGTTCTGATTTAACTCAGTGATCATGTATCTTATTTGCCCAAGCCAATGTAACTTTATTATCATAATGACATGATCACACTGCCAAGTTTAAGACAACGTTGTATTTTGATATGACCTGAGAGACACTGAGACAGATACAAGAATTGAAAAGTGACAGACACAATACACCTCTTGAAAAAATTAGGAAGCATCTGAATCCTCTTGTAGACAAGAAAAATCTCCCCAGCTGTATAAAAGCCATTAATGAGTGTGTGTAGTGTAAGAAATTCGTAAAATGGTAAAAATACTTGTAAAAAGAGTTGAAGTTTTACTTCTACTAGTGTTATCCTTTTAGGATAAGAAAAAAGATAATTTGGCATATACACAAAAGCAGATAGAATTTATCTTCATGTGTTACAGGGACCTTCTTCCAGTTTGTTCCCAAAAAGGACTCCTGACTGGCATCCAAGACAGCCCACTGGTGTCATTTGTCAGTTTGGAGTTTCTCTCCACCCCTAGATCTGTATTTTGTCATCTGACAATCGCATGAAGGTCGTGGTATTGAGTAATAATGGTAACACAGGTCAAGAAGATATTCTAGTCTCCTGCTTCATGAGGGAACGTTTCACACGGGGGAAGCATTAAAAAAGAAAAAAAAAAAAGCAAGGGGGCAAACTAAAACATTCATCTTCCCAACAGATACTTTGCACATTTTACAACCTTTTATATCTAGTAATTATCTCAATTCCACTTTCATGGAGGAAATTGTCACTGAGCTTTAACTAAGTCAAACTGCCATGACTTAACTGACTAGGGGATAATACATTTGTAGAGATTTGCAAGCCAGAAGTATCTATAGTAAGTTTCATACATAACAACATTAGTTACAGTCTATTGCATAATATAGAGATAACTAGATCCTTCAACTACAGGATCAAATATATTATTAATATATTAATTCTCCCATCCTTAAACTTATCTTCCACTAGTGTTTAAACAAAGGTATGCAGGTTCAGTCACCTCAATTACAGTGCACAATATGCAGTGACATTAGGGCTGGAACTGCAGCAGTCACTCCAGCAGGCCCCGGGCAGGTTTTAGCGGGGAACACAGTGGAGTCATTGCATTATTTGAACACCAGCTATCCACAGTCACCGAACTCGCATGAATCTATTTCCCCAGAGCCTGAGGACCTACTCCGTTTGATTCCATTCGGAGCGAGACACCCGGCAGATTGCAAACCCGACAGATTGCACACGCAGCCCACTCGGAGCAGCGGGATCTCGCAGTCTCCCGGAGCAGCAGCTGGAGACGCCGGTGTGAGGCTCGCCCCGGGACCGCTCCCCGCGCCGGGAACGCGACGGACCGACAGCGGCGGATCCGGCACCCCCGGGCCGAGCGGCGCCGCTTCTCCGGGACACAGGAGGCAGCGGCCGGGACAGCGTAGCCCGGCCCTGCGGGCCCGTTCCCCTGCCCTTCCCCAAGGGCACAGCAGAGGCCCCCGCCGGGATGGAGGGGAGTAAAGGCGTGGAAGCCGCGGCTCCCCTCAGGCCGCGGGGGCGCAGCCTGCCCCCGGTGCCGCCCCGATCGCCGCGCTGTGCTCACCAGGAAGCGGGTGGAGCTGGTGCCCTGGTCGATGGCTCCCACCAGCGGCCCCAGCGACGNTCGCTCGTAATCGGGGAGAGCGGAAAGAAACCCCACGGTTAGGCGGGACCCTGCTGGAGAGGTGGCAGGCTGGGGTATCCGCTGGAAATACTCCGTTCAGAGCGAATACTGTGCAAGGCTGACTGATCATGGGTGACCGAGATATGTTATACGTATTTATGATACATCCCCAAAGCGGCTTCTTTCATCTTTTAAAGCTTTACCTTGCGTCATGCAGAGATACTCATTGGCTTTAAAAATGGGAATCTCTGCCTTCCTTCCTTACTGCATGTTGGTAACTTGTGGTTCAGGAAAAACCACTGGTGTTGTAAGAGCCGGGATGAAATTGCAAAAGCCAACAATATTGACTGAAGGGCCTGAAAAGTTACCAGTGACATACGGTGCTAGTAAATCAGCCCCCACAGACACCATTAAAATAGATTTGCCTTTGCCATTACTCCACATTACTGGTAGTTGCCCAAACTCGGCATGTTTCACCGCAATTGCTCCGTGATAAGCAAAATCTGATTGCTGCCCCTTGGGAATGCTTTGCGAGATACTTTACCCAGCTCTTTCATTTTTTTTGTTTGTCAGTGCTTCAGGTGGCATCGAGGAGCCTTGGATGGGGCGTGAACAGTACTCATTGTTCGTGTGTAATAGCAGGGATTTCATTGTAGCCCATAAGTACAACATCTGAAATGAGACAGATACAGTCTTGCAGTAAGATCCATATCCACATTTTCAAGACTGACAGTAAAGAAACACTTGGACCACTTGCCAAATATTATCAAAGATTTTCTGTTATTCTCAAATTTTATAGCCAAGACAGGTTTTTTTTTTTGCTTGGAACCTCGCTGTAGTTTAGAGATCATCTTGCTCAAGAACATGCTGGAGCCCTTAGAGAGGGATCCACAGAGTTTGTACTAGAAAGTCATTATGATCCCTCCTGGCTTTGCCAGAGATCCCCACTCTACTTCCCTCACTTGTCACAGGGAGCTTCTACTCTAAAGCCACGGCCAACAACTGCAGTTCATTAGGAAAATTTATGCAAGGCTTCAGCATCTCCATGTAGATTAGGAGTTCAAGGAATTAATCCCGTGGGATCTTAGTTAAATCTGAATTAATTAGTATAATTCCTAGGAAAACTGTGGGGTTTGTGTTATTTTTTGTCTCTTTTAAAAGTTGCAGAACTGTGTTCTGACTGTATTTTAACTCAAGATGTGACTATTTTCAACAAAGGTTGAGGTCTCTCCAGATCCAAGAAGGGAGGAAGCAATATTGTGACAGACATTTATGCAAAACATGAAATACTACTGCATTGTTAAGGATTACTGAGTTACAGAAATTCTCTAGGAAGTGCAGATCTGCCATTTCCTTAGGTGTTCTTTAGCAACACCTGTGAATGTTGGTAGACCAGGAACAGGAGGGGTGGCAGCAATAATCTGTGATATTTCCTTAACCCTCAACAGACACGCAAGACAGGCAGAAGGGGGAAATAATGTAGTCTAAAACTAATACAACTACAAAATACTAATACAGTACAAAACTAATAGACAATACAGAGTCAGGGAGAATAGTTTATTCTTCCTAGCTCATTCAACAGTGTGCTTTCGCTTCCTTCACATTCCTATTCAGTTTTTGAATAGAACATTTTTTTTTTGTGGTATTTATTATGCAATACTATTTGCAGAGTGGGGATGAAGGGTGCTGTCCCAGGGAAGCTTGCAGGAGAAGGAAGGGTGGAGCTCTGGCTGTACCTTTACGGTAAGAAGGTGTGAGGCCACGCTCAGCTGAGATACTTTTAAAGGAATCGACTTCCTTTAAAGGAAGGAACGTGGATATCTGTGTGGACTAATTTCTTCTGCTTCTGGCTCAGATCTCACTGAGGCAAATCTGCACAATGCAGCTGAAGTTGTTAGCAGTTCTGTTCTCCTGCTGAAGAACTTGCACAATGCAAAAAAAAAAAAAGAAAATAAAGCTCAAGTGCTAGTTGAGAGCCTTGTATATATTCTTCATGACAGAAGGAGAGATTTTGGAATGTAGATATACTTGCTGTAACAATTTCCAGCCTGGTATTTTAATGGAGGCTCCCATTGATTTTGAAGGACTTAATTATAAGAAAGTTGAATTCAGTTCCTTGAAAGGTAACATTTATAAAGTTGCTGATCATTTTCAACTGCCCACACAATGCAGATTCCTGTAAATGATGCTCTTGTTCCACATGCAGCTTTTTGACTTCTTGTTCTGTAAACTGAACTCAAATAGAAGGTTTTTCCATCTTTGAATACAGCCCCACTAGTTCCTAAAGAACTAGTTTCAATAGCACATAAACCAAATTGTTTGCTTTTGGTTTAGGTTTTTAGTTTCAGTTTGATTTTTGTCTTTAATCTCAGCAGAGTGAAGGGAAGTTGGCAATTACATTCTGCTCTTTCTGGCTGATTCTTCTTTACTGACCTCAAGCTAAGGACAAATATGACTGTGTCAAGCTACTCCAATCATGTGATACAGTGTGAATTAAAGAGTGCATGCTGAGGTCCGTGTCTTTCCCATCTGCCTCTGAGCGACAGCGAGGGCTTGGCCGTCAAACCCTGCACTCCTTACAGATGTCAGGTTCCTGGGTTCCCCCAGAAGGGACAGAAGGCACGTATTTGGAACTAGGCTGGAACAGGTGTAGTGGTGAAGTTTCCAGTGCACCAGGGTAACGAGTTACACTGTCACATTCACCCTTTAGCCTACTGGGAAGAGGAGTGGTATGTGTGAAGGTGCCTGTGCCTGCACAAGTGGATAAACTCTGTCACAGGAGCCAGCACAAACAGGTCATACCCTTGGCTGCCAGTGCCCTCACATTTCTGTAGATCATCTGCAGCACCTGTGTGCAGGAACCTTTCCATAGATCCCGAGGAGGGCAGGGCGATTGCAATGAACCATTCTGTGTTCCGTCTCCTACGTTTGTTTTGGCACATGCAGTGGTCTGTCACCATTTGGCAAGAGCTGTTTTATTGTGAAGCCATGACTGCAGTGGTGCAATGAATGTTTCGCAGGATATGTTTTACTTCTGACCTGGTATTAGACAATAGTTTTCCCTGAATGACATTTTATATTTAGAATCACTCTCACAGTGTTCAAACCCTGAGTAATCATTGTTGCAGTTGCTGTCTTTCTGGTGGACAATAAAATAAATAAATAATAAAAAATGAATTCACATTTTGAAGACAGCTAATACTAAGTCCTTTGAAAAGCAGTTATTAAGCCAAGAAGTCTTTACAAGAGTCATAAAATCACACAATGGCTTAGGTTGGATGTCAAAGATCATCTAGGGATAATTCCCCTGCCAATGAACAGAGACACCTTTCACTAGACTGGGTTGCTCAACATCCTATTATTCAAATCAAAATGGGGAAATCAGAAAAAAAAGCCCACAAGAATTTTGTATAGATAATAGTAAATATTCTTGGGAATTAAAATGAATAATTCAGAGAAATAAAAATATTCACTAGTGGTGTAGTAACTACTCCATGCTTCAAAATTCTTAACTGAGATACTTGGTCTTCTAGCTTCCATAAAAAATTATGGCAACTTACTGCAAAATTTTCTCCTGAAATTATACACTGCTTTGAAGGGACACATCATAAATGAGTTAGCTTTCTACTGTTTTCATAACAGCCGTATTCTGCTAGCTTTTTTTTTTTAATCAAATGAGTTAATCTAATTAGTGCTCCATAATATGATAAAAGGGCCAAATCTCCTAGGCTGATTCTGTACTTTACTTTAGCCTTAAGTGAGCCGAGGCAAGGCAACTGCGGGTCATAAAGGACATCTTTTCACATCTTTTTTTTTGCACTGCAGAGTGGATATTTCCTAAAATAAACTTATGTGAAATTGCTACATACAATAATAGGATTAGAAAAAGATGAATTGCTCTAAATACTGACATTTGACAGTTTTGCCTCTAAATCTTGGTTGGGGGTTGAAAATGTAGTGGTGTACACTCCAGGCTCTGGTTTTCATATGTGGTGAAGATATTCAAACCAAGAAGCAGCAGTGGAACTGTATGAAGACCCTGAGACCATTGCTACAATGGGTTTAAATTCCATTAATCCTGCACATGCCTGAGCTCTTACATCATGTAGCAGAACTAAAACAAAGGAAAAGAATATAAAGTTTCCAGTGGGAGGTGCCATATGTCTACAGGGAGTACAGAAGGATAGTTTTTATTAAAGCATACTGTCAAATATATACTCTACTAAGAAAAATATTTTCTTAGTAAAGAAAATATATCCCATCATTTTGGTTTTCGGTTTGAGTTTGGTGATGGCATGCTGAATTACTGTGCAACACCCTCAGATAGGCATTGAGAATTCAGTACTGATTATTATATAGCAATCTAGTAATTTATTTTAGGTAATTAGATGCCCTCAGGAACTGTACATTTATCTGTGAACATCAAAAGGTTTTTATGTATTATGTCTACGAAACCTCTTGTGAAAATGTAATGCCTCTGGCATTTCTTTTACAGATATGGAGATGGGCCCAGAGCAGCTAAATTGCAGGCCAGTGGTCACAGAGCAAGTGCTTAGCAGAATAGAGGTAAAGTACAGCTTTCTCTGAGGTCCAAAGGCATTGCTTTCCTTGGCCACTGCCTTTCTCAGGAATCAGTAACTGCATTCCTGTTGTGCTCAGAGAGGACAGGACTGAATAAACTAGTAATAACTAGCAGAGGCAGGATTCTACAGGGTAAGTGGATCTAGCCTCACATAGATTCTAAAGGATGATGTTTTTACCACTACCATCCTGATCTTGGCCATACAGTTTCTGCTAGTTGTTCAAGGGGTCTGGTTTTTACTGGATCCTTTCTTGAGTCCTCTGAGCTCATTAATATGGCAGAAAACATACCCAGACAAAATAAAAGTGGATTGTTCTCTGCCAAGAAGCTGAATTGACTCACTTGCTGTAATGAGTGCCAGAGCTGGTGGAAAAGCAGAGCTTACCACAGCAAGGAGCATGGGAAAGGTTAAGAATAAGTAGGAGATGATGTGGAGGAGACAGGGGACAGCATGAAATATTAAGCAGCTGCAACCTCTTAGATTGCCTCAGCTGCTGACAGACCTTCAGCCTCCATATCATCAAATCAAATGTTAGCCATCTATTAGGAAATTCTGGAGATGTTAATGGCTGCATTATTATCATGAAGACTAGATTGTACTGTCTGCTTTTGAGAACAACTTTAATACTTCGATGTTTCCAATTTTGCATCACAAAACAAGTGTATCTCTCATAAAACTGATGGGAGAGCTCAGCTACATCAAGGTCTTCTGGAGATTCTTTATGCTCCACTTATACTGTAAGGCAAAATGGTGTTAGTAACCTGGAGGTGGAGTTCTGGGGGACTTGCAGATAATGTACAGACAGCTGCTGAGAGAGACATATTTGCTTGGCCCTAGGAATAGAAAACCTGGGGGACATCTCACTGCTGCCCATAACTTTACCTAGTGGGAGAGTATAGAGGAGATGGATCCATCTCTTGGAATGTCAGTGAGCATCTTTTTGCATGTAAATCACCCACTTTTGGTATGCTTTTTTTATTAATGGTGTTGTTGTTACTGTTCATTTTCTTATCTCATTGCTGTTTCCAGTACATCATTCTTATCTAAACCCGTAATCTCTGCCTTTTGCCTCTCTCGGTGGAGTGGGGGAAGGGAGCATCTTGTGGTTTTCTTTTTAGTGGAAATACTAAATTGAGGAATAGTATTCCTAACTCATGACAGCTGGAAAACACACTTCAATGGGGACACTGAAATGAAAACCGAGCTTCTTAAAAGATGCCTTGCTGTGTTTGTATTGAGAATTGAATTGGATTTGAAATGAATCTGGAAGATATTGCAAAAATTTCTTTCTGTGGTTGCCAAAGCAGAACCTCAAAGCTGTGCTCACAGAGAAAGCAAGTAACAACCCTGCTCTAGAAAGAGAAGGAACTCTCAGATATAATCCATTAAAATAAACTCCAGAAAAAACACGGAGAAGAAGATAACTAAGCTATCAGTGAAACTGCCCAAGAGTAAAAGGCTGTTCAGTAGTGGGGGATAACTGAGTTTGTGAGGTAAACTCTGAAATATCCTGAGAAAAGTATGAGAAAGCCATGACATACCTATTAGATATCATTAAGGCAAAAAGCTCAGTCACCCAAAGAGAAAGTGGATATGTGGGCTGATCTTCAAAGACTGAATTTGACATTTTGATGATTTATTGTTTGCTTTTTGAGCATCTGCTGAGACTATGTATTTTAAGCAGTACTTAGGAAAGCTGATCTAAAGAATACACTTTCCCAGTGGAGGAGCATGACACAGAAAAAGAAGAAAACCGCTTGTCTGAAACAGGGGCCAGTTCAGCTGCTGACCATACTGTCCTGATCCAGCACAGACACCAGACCTCTGTCAGTCGTGGAAACCCAGGGCAAGGCTGGGGTTAACACCTGCCTCTGTCAGAGCCAGCTGGTTTACAGCCAAACCTGCTGGGCAGGATGCTGGAGCAGAGGTGAAGATAAGGGGTGTCTCTCCCTGCGATGACCGTAAGGTAACACTTAGGTGGAGCATTGCAGGAAAGCTGAGTGGTCAGGTTTGCATTCTGGATTCTAAAGCACAGACACTTGTGCAGCAGGAGGTATTTGTTACATGCTTATATTTGCAACTTAGAGATGGCTTCATCTCTGCTGTCACTTTTGGCTGTTTTAATAGGTTATTGTGGAATTCTACACATGGTCAAATTATGTGCAATTTATACGCTGGCTGAATGGTTTCCCAAGAGCAGGTTCCTGTTTTTCTTTAATATACCCCGAAACATAGTTTCCTGCTCAGGTTTCCTGAGGTGGGTTCCTGATAACTGCAGCACACTGCACTCATGTTATCCCCTCATATTCCAGGGCCTTTGACATTTCAATCTACCTATCAGTGGTTTGTTAACAGAATCTATATTCATATTGCAGCTCTTTGTTATAAACTTCTAATTGCTGTAATGCTTTTGGTCCATTATCAGAAGAGGTTACTCATAGCATTTGGTTCCTTCCAGGTTACAGCGCTCTTCTGCAGGAGCAGAAGCTCCTTAGGGGCAGAGTTAGAGCTGGGGTGGAAACTGTTCCAACTGCCTTATTTCTGAGTCATCCCTGTGAGTACATTAACTTTTAGAAGCTGCATTGATTGTTCTATGCAGTTTAATAAGATTCTAATGGCTACAAAAGAATGATTTGTCCATAGATACTCGTTATTAAGGATATTAGGACAAAAGATAATAGATGCATAGATAAAATCATAAGGCTACACATTCAGGTGATGATCATCAGTGTGGCACTGGTAAAATTAATCTATTTATTGCAGAAGTAGAAAAATTACCTTTCTAATGACAGAAGTTTCCTGTTATTCCAAGATAAATTTGTATCTGGCTGTTCATTCTGTATGAAATTATATTTTTGGTCTAATAATACAAAGAAATTAAATTACTAACTTTAGCCTCATTTATACATTTGTTTCTACAGGGAGTCAGCCTGAGGCAACTCATTGCTCAGTGTTTCATATGCTATGTGTGTTGTTGATTCTTTCTGTTCTATGGAGAAATAATTATCTAGCTAACAAGCAAGGCACTGCACAGTGAGTGCACCACAGCTAAATGTTTCAAAAATACTTTAGGAAAATTCTTGCTCCCCCTGCAGTCAAAGGAAGCTTTTGCAGTGAATTTAAGAAGTCAGGGAGATGCACCTTTCTCCTGTGAATGCCTTAAAATGGGCCTGATGTATGTATTTGCTTTGCTTTGTCACTGCTTACTTGAGAAGGAAACAAGATTAAAATATTAACATAAAAATCAATTTCTTTCTGTTATCTTTGCTTACTGTTTTGTTTGCTGTACTTTTGTAAACAGCATGAAAACAGTGAGTGAACAGAAAAGACCTACATCCATGGTGTGTTTTGTACAGACTTCTCAGCTGGTGGAGCAGGTGAGTCTGCTAAAACAAAAGACAACTGAGGGTATTAGAAATCTTGGAGGCATATGGAACGTAGAGAAATACAGTTCTATTAATTCACAATAAATGCATGATGTGAACTTTGAAAATAAATGATATGGACACTAATTATAATTAGTACACATACATATAATACATATGATGAATAAATGTCTTCTTCCATATATATGTAACAAAAACAGAGATAAAGCTTTGTATAATATAATAATTCCAGATATTGCATTAAAATAACATCACAATATGCATCAAACAGCATAAAGTAGTAAGTGGCTTTCTAGTAGTTCAATGCCAATAATTTAGGTTGGGAGAGAACTTAGAAAGTCACCCCATCACCCTTTTCTAAGGTTAAAAATACCATCTGGTTTTTGCCTAGACATTCACTTATGCTATTCCTTAAGCATGGACACAGCATCCAAATGAAAGATTTTTTTCTGTATCTTGTCCAAAAAGATTGATTCTTTTCTTTTTGCCTCTTCCTCTTTAGAATTTTGTAATAATTAGAAGCCTGATATAAAACACAGAGCTCTTCTGTGGCTGAAATTCTGTTTTTCTTATACATATCAGCAGAGGGTTTAACTTTTTCATAATTTTGACAAATGAGACAGTGTATGTAAAACAGGTGGGCCCAGCTAACAAAGCACATTTCTCCTGAGAGAGCTCTGTGGGCAGGAGAGGAAGGATTTAAGAATGGCACACTATCTTTGGGCTATGCAAAAAGCCCTCATCAGGTAAATTTTAAACAATCAGCCTCCCAAAGAAATCTGGTACATGATCACTCACTGAGGAAGAGGCTGTTAAAGAAGAAAGGTGAGAAGATACTTCCCTTGAATGTGGTGTGGCCTTGTACATGTAGAGCAGCTGGTGTGTGGATGCTGTACTTATTCCACAGTTGCTCTGCCTCTCATTTATTGGTTCAAGTTCCCAGGCTGTCTTGATTATAGGGAATTTCACCAGCTGTGGAAAGTTCATTCTGCATTTCACAAGCAATGCTCAGTTCATTTACCTCAGAAGGCAATGAGGAACTGGGCTGTGTTCTGCAGCAGAAGCAGTTCAAAGGTGGGGTGCCCTTTTCTTAGCAAATCTTATAAATGATGTCTTACCTCATTAATTCAAATCTTAAGAGGCACAAATGTTCTTTCTCACCTTTGTACCTTTAAACATGTACCATGTCACCTGGAGCAGGTCAGTCCAATAATATTCCATGGTTGTGGGCCTGAGGGCTGAAAAATTAAGGAAAAAAAAGGAAAAATATAGATTCTTTCCAGTCTCCAGGTAAAACAAATTCTCAGTTCTCAAGTGGTTTCATAAGAATACATTTTTTAGAGGACAGGACAAAGCTCCTTCCCTCCTGCTCTACAAAGATACCCACTGTTCCTCATGTCGGGTTGATGTTTATTGGATTAGGAAACTTTTCACCATGTAAGAGGCACATCCTGATAATAAGTAATTCAGTTTAGCACTTAAAACAGCAAAAGGGGTAACCTTGCTTCCCCTCCCCTCTGTGCCCTCCATGACTGCCAGGGTTGTGACTCAGGGTTCTGGTAGTTTGTCCTTTTTCCCGGGCTGCTCTAAGAACCTGCAGAGTTGATGGGAAGTGCCCATCCATTGCTGTGCAGAGCTGGTCAGACCTGCTCAGTTCATCCCAGAGGTCACATTGCTTGGCAGCAAAGCCAGCAACAGAATGGCTGAAATTGTCTCCTCTCTGTCGTCTCCTTAAGCACAACTGAAAGGCAGCAAGGCAGTGACCAAGCACCCTCTGCTCTTCAGAGCTTGTGCTTCACACTGAAGCTGGGCCTGCAGAGAAGCTGTGGGATGTAACTGGGGAGATACAGAGATCTGGTCCCTTCCCAGTCTTCTCTTTAGAGCGACTTAGGTGATTCAAACACTTCGGTAAAAAAAAAGCCCAAACCTTCAGGGTAGTCATCAGAGACCAGGGCTATTGACCTTCGCAATCATACTTTAGAGATCCTCAGGACTACCAGAGAACATTGTCAATAATATGCCCACTTTTCTCTGCAGTCTGTGGGTGCTGAAAAACCTGCTTTGACAGCAATCAGCCTTAATCCTGAGTTTTGCCGAGGCATAATAATACGGGGTTCAAAGTACTGTTCTAGTAAAAGGCTAGATACAAATTTCCATGGAAATTGATTGCATCATGTATCACACATGGGTGAGTCAGGGATGTTGTGAAATATTTCCCAGTTACTGGTAATGGTAAATCCATAGCAGAATGTTAATTATGCTCTCTAAGTGCTCCTTATCATGGCATTTGGTATATATAATTATTTTACAGACCTCTTCTATTACTTTATTTTGCCCTGACTGTACTGGTTTTATATGGCCTGTGTTTTGGTAGCGGGGGGCCGCAAAGAAGGCACCTGTGAGAAGCTGCTGGAAGCTTCCACCATGTCCAGCAGATCCAATCCTTGATGGCTCTGAAGATGGACGTGCTGCTGGCCAAAGCTGGGCCAATGAGAGAGGTTGGTAATGCTCCTGTGATCATGCATTTAAGAAGAAAACCAAAACAAAGTCATAGGTTTTTCTTCTAGTCAGAGAAGAGGAGGAGGTGAGAACATGTGAAGGAAAACAACATGATGACACCAAGGTCAATGGAGAAGGAGGGGAGGAGATGCTCCAGGAGCTGGAGCCAGGATTCCTCTGCAGGCCGTGGTGAAGCAGCTGTGCCCCTGCAGCCCCTGGGGATCCACGGGGGGATGCAGAGATCCACCCACAGCCCATGGGGATCCATGGAGGATGCAGAGATCCACCCACAGCCCATGGGGATCCACGGGGGATGCAGAGATCCACCCACAGCCCATGGGGATCCATGGGGGATGCAGAGATCCACCCACAGCCCCTGGGGATCCATGGGGGATGCAGAGATCCACCTGCAGCCCATGGGGATCCATGGGGGATGCAGAGATCCACCTGCAGCCCATGGGGATTCATGGGGGATGCAGAGATCCACCTGCAGCCCGTGGGAGAGGTGCCCATGCTGGAGCAGGTGGATGGCTGGAGGAGACTGTGATGCTATGGGAGACCCAGAGGAGAGAGGGGCCCCTTCTTTCAGGCTGGAGCAGCCTGTCCTTGAAGAGCTGCACACCGTGGGAAGAGAGACCCACATTGCAGTAGTTTTGGGAGCCTGTGGAGGGAATTCACATTGCAGCAGGTGAGGTAGGGCTGCTGCTTGTGAGAGTGGACCCATGCTGGGGAAGTTCACAGAAAACTGTCTCCCGTGGGAGGGACCCCACAGCCTCACAGGGGAGGTTTCCTCTCCCAGAGCAGCGGAAGAACATCTCAGTGTTGAACTGACCAAAACCCCCAAGCCCTGTCTCCCTGCACTGTTGGTGGGAAGGAGGGAGGGGCTGGGGAGAAACGATGTTTTAAGGGCTTATTTTACTTCTCGTTATCCTCCTCTGATTCTGTTAGTAATAGATTTCACTTTGCAACCTCAAGTTGCGCCTATTTTGCCCTTGAAGTGTTTTCCTTATCTCACTCATGAAGCCTTAATTATTTTTTTTCCCTCTCCGCTGCCCAGCTGTAGCAGGGGAAGGTGAGCGAGCAGCTTTTGTGGGTGCCTGGTGTTGGGCCAGTGTCAAACCACAACACTGACTTAGCACGGATGGCTCTTGAGTTTGATGATGATACAGATATTGGATAGGTCACTATAATTGTTAGGTTACAATTTCTGTGTTGTAAATAATGATGTTTGTGAGACTTGATGTGATGTGATGTGATTAAAAAAAAAAAAAGAAATGGCACAAAAGCTAAACATCTCTAATTTCTGATGAGTTATCTGGTTCTTCCCAAATGAATAGCTTTACCAAGTCATTAAAGATGCCAATTACCTAACACGAAATAAAAGATAACAATTTAATGGAAAAAAAAAGTAAATAACCAATTTTACTTGACATCGCAGCCTCACATTTTTTCAACATTCTATAATGCCCAGAAAGATACAAACATTCCTTAATACTGACTTAGGTGTCATCCACATTATCCTGATCTTTAAATTTCCTGCCTCTTACTGGTTTTCAGAAATTTCTCTGCTCTTTTGGGATTCTTGATGCCAGCATTCATACCTTTTACTATGGAAATGTAATTATTTGGCCTGTGGCCACTGCCTTTGGTGTTTTACTTAGTGGTTACTGAAATCACTTGAATTTGTTTCCCTTTTGTGTAATCAAATCCAAGAGATTGTCTTGTTTCCCTGAAAGTGTTATGTGAACCCATGCTTGCTATTAAGTGATTTTATCAGTTGAGAAAATTAGTCATGTAATATTTACAGATCTCATTTGGAAACAGAGGATTTTGGCAGCGTTGCCAATATAGCCCCAATTATCAAATATCAAATGCTGCTTTGAGGAAAAAACCTTTCTTTACCTTTAGTTGCCATTTTCCTCCTTTGTGGTTATTCTGCTACCTCTTTGTCTAGTTTTATATCCAGCTTTTGTCTATTGTGCCATTGTGCTTACAGTCACACATATTTGTGTATTTCATTGTATTGTATTCACACATCAATGCTCTTTTATGCTGCAGTAGCAACAAACATTTGCAGAGAAATATTTGTTGACTGTTGTATCAAATGCTGTATTTTCTACCTCCTTCCTATTTAGTATCACAGACAAGCTAAGGTAGGAAGGCACCCGTGAAGATCCTCTGGTCCAAATATCTGCTCAAAGACAGGTGGGTTAGAGCAGGCTGCTCAGGATTTGGTTTTGAGTATCTTCAAGGCTGGAGCAGAGTGGAAGGATCAGCTCTCAGACTGTAGACAATGCTCTGTCTAATGCAGCACATGGTAATATTGCCCATCTTTCTACAGTGGCACATTGCTGTCTCGTAATTTAAATTTTTAAATCTAAAATGCTCTATCTTATTCCTAAATTTTTGTGTTCTGTCCCAGTCTTCCTGAATATCTGTATACATCTTCCATAAGTCCCTTAACTACCGCATCAAACATACACTTTTCATGAATTCACCGATTTCCATCTTAATGTAAGTATGTTTGTTTTCTTCAGAAACCACACTGGATCCATTTTTCTGAAATTTCCCCTTGTTTATGTAACTAAATAACCTTTCCCTACCAGTCTTCCTTGAAAATCTCAGTTGCAGCCTCCATCTGAAAAAGCCTCCCTGGTTCTCCATGCCTGTGTAATTGCTCAGTTTCATGTTTCTGCCCCTTTCCAGCAACAACCTCTTCCAAAAAAATCAACTCAGCAACCCTTTGCTTTCAATCTGCTTTTCAGAAAGTTTTCCATTAAAACATTCCTCCCTCTCACACCCTTTGGCAGGTCTCATGCCCCTGGATAATGCTCAGCAGCAGCAAACTGTGCTGAGCATCATTTCTTAGCAGATGCAACCAGTGATTTGTCCACACTTGTTTCAGACCCTCACATTTTCTGCTTTTCCTGTTTTTCTTTACTCATGGCATGGTTGCCCAGGATTGCCTAACTCAGAAAATCCTTGTGGGCAGGGATGACTTCTGGTTTGTATAGACGAAAGTGCAGGAGGGTTTTCTATCATTACTTTGTTAAAAGTACTCAGCAGATCAATTGCTTATTCTGTTGCTGCTTTCAGACACAATTTTCAAATGAATGTTACTGACACAGAGTTTGGAATAGCTGTAAAAGTTGACTGCTGGGAAGATGAAAGAGTAAAAAAGTGAGTGATGTAGAAATCAGAGTCAAATTTAGAGCCAGCACTTGAGAAAAAAATCCCATGAAATTCACCCAGTTAACATGGGATGGCTCTACCTAGAAATTACAAACATGTGCCAATACACCCAAAGTAACCAGACCTCTGTAATACCTCTTGAATTTCTGCAATTTTTTGTGGTATTTTGATACACTAACAAAAAAAAAATCCCTTCTTAGTAGCCTGACTGCCTTCAGTTTTATTGTTACACAGAGGAGCAGTAAAAGAACCTGAAAAAGAAAGCCCTCATCTATTGCTGAGTCGTGTTTTATAGATAAAAGCTCTTTGCCTGATCATAAAGCCTGGCCACTAGTGAGTAGTTGTCACTGAACCAAGAAGTACATTAGCAGCTGGATGCATGATTTGTTTTTAACAGAGGTCCAATGCAAGAATTGCAATTAGGGTATGTATCATATGACAGGATTTTGTACAGGTAGGCAGTCTTTCAAACAATCTTTCTTGTTCTTGGAAATGACATTTGAAACTTTTATAATATTATTAACCAGTTCTTCCTTTGAAATATCCTGTTTTATCCCAGAAGATGTGTGTAGCCACAGTGGGAATCTGGCAGGAAGCCAGGAAGAAAGCTGCAAATACTGTACTGCACTTGTCCTGAAGAGATGAATAGTCTTCCTTGTCCTCAAGGTGCAGCCAGGTGAAAGAACAAGCTCCTCCTCTTATCAGCTGGGATTTGCTGAGGCTTAGAGTTTATTCGATCTAGTGACCTGCTGAGAAGGGAATCATGAGCTCACCCAGAGGCAAGAAAGCAGAAAAACGTTGTTGTGAAAAGAAAGTCAAGCTCTGTCAGAATTGGAAAAAACACTTCAGCTCTGCTGCTCTCTCCCTAGGATAGTGTTGGAATCTCTGCTTTAGACACTGCATCTGTAAAAAGAGTCCTTCAATAAAAGGTGGAAGCAGCAAAAAATTTCCTTCCCAACCTACTGGTTAGTCTTATCAGTAATCTGAAGGTACACCTTTCTGATAGGCAGGATGCAATTAACTTCTGCTTAATTGAGTGAGCATGTGTGGGTAATCATTTCAGACTTGTGAAGCCAGGAATGGAGTGTAACATCCCTGGGGTTGTCCTGGGGTAGGAGGTGATCTGATATAGTCTGGAACTCAAGCCCCTTTTTATTCTGCAGGAGATGCCTTGAGTTCAGGGATCTGGGGTAGCTGTTTTATTTGTGTGCTACCTGAAATACTGATTTTGATCACTCCTATTTGCTATGCACATTTAGGTTTATAAATTATTTTTTTACATTGCTGAAATGATTTATGTTAATTTCAAGTTTTTAAAGAAACTTTCAATGTATGAAAACCATTAAATAAATCTAAAACTGAGATAAAACACCAAACCTTCAGTGTATATGTACATATTTTGAAAATTTAAATACTTACAGAGGAATGATACATCTTGAGCAAAAATCTCCACCTCCCCTTCCCATCCCTCAAAGAAAAGGTAATCGCTAAACTTCATCTCTAAAAATCTACTTTTAAAGGAATGATGAGCTCTACCAGAACACAAATTCTGTGAAAGGATCAGGACTAATGTCTGCATCCTGGGAAGCTTAAAAAATGACCCCAGAAGACTGTTTGCCAGGATCTGGATGGTGCAAACGTGAGAGTTATAAGTGCTGATTTTGGAAACAGCTGAGCTGGGTGGTGAGCTGAGGTAGAATATGCTTCATTGCTTGAGGCGTGGTTGTGGTTTGCACTCTCCCCAGTGTGCTGAGAGTCAGGCTCCTCTCTGCTGCTCACTGGAATGCATCATTCTCTGGGGTATTTCAGACAGCAGCACAGAACACGCCGTGCACAGTATCTGTGGTGTGCATCAGGACTTCAGTAAATATATTTCTAGGTATTTGCAAAGATATCTGCATTATAGACCACCTTTTATGCATGTTGTTATTTGAGAGTGCTGAAAAGTAGGTGGCATTTAGATATTCTTGGTTGTTGGTTTAAAACCATCCATTTCTAAGTTATCATGGTACTAGTTAGGACACCGAAAAAAAAAAAAAAAAGATAAAAGAATAAAAAAAGAGAAGCGTTTAGCTTCTGGCCAGACACTGCCAATGGAAAGAGGGCAGCTCACCCATCCTGCTGCCTTCTGATGCTTTACGGGCTGCTCATGATTCACGCTCTGCAGTGCTTAAAGGCTGAGGTGCCCGTGTGTGGTTATGCATGGAAACCTCAAGATAGTCTCTGCCATTTGTGGGATCACTGGTACAATAAGGTGATTTCTTCAGGATGCATCAGTGCATTATTTATGACCTTTAGAAAAAAAGGATATGGCAGAACAGTTTGACCCCTAAAGGTAAATAAAGGGTTATGAATGAAGAGAGGTTGAGACTGAAGGGAAAGATTTCTCAACTGTGACAAGAACAATCTCCTAGTTCATGTAAACTAGTGAGAGAAGAAAAGAATATGAACTGAAAAGACTTCACTAATTGGCTACTTGTTACTACAAAAGACTAATGCTGGGAGCATAATGTAGAACAGCTTCAGTATGCTGTGTCCAACACTGTCATCTCTTCCCAAAGCAAACTCCCCTTGACCTTGGAGACTTTATCAGAGGGTACAATGTTCCTGCTTATAATTTTTTCATATCAAAGGCCTTGCTTTTGTTTCATTGATTTGCACACAGATTGAACCTGTAGAGATGTCTGCATGTAACTAAATATTTATGTGATGCACAAAGGAGAAAACAAATTTAACACAGGAATAAATTGTATATTTAATGGAGTAGAAGGAGCATGAAAAGCAGCAAATATTCCCTATTATTACCCTATTTGTACTTGAAGTACAAATGCCCCTGTAGTTAACTAAAAGATTAAGTGGCCACTTTTGTGTGATGAAACAATTGCTTAATTTTGAAGTATCATACTCTGGGTGCAGAACTTGGTGGGTGTAACTATATGGAAGGTGCTGTGCTCCTTGAGCTCCTGGAGTTAAGGCTCTGAGCCCTAAGGACAGCCAGACTTCTCCTTGCTGCATGGGCAATCACTGGGCATGGGCAGCTGGAAATAGCAAATATGTGTGGGCACCAAAACTCCTTCACCTTTTCTGAAATGGCAGGGCTCTCTGTGTATCCATGGTCTTCTTTTCTTCCTTGGAAATGCATGGCCGAGAGAACAGTGTCACTATCACCTTTTTTCCACACAACAGGTATAGGGCTGGAGAAACTAATCCAGGAGACTTCCTTCAGCCTGAAATATCTCAAAACCAGACTTGCCTGGCACTCATTTGGAAAATGGGAATCCTCACATTTTACCTAGAAAATTCTACTGATCTATTTTCTACTACCAGCAATGAAGGAAGAGGAAAGATAACTGTGTATGATGGAGGTTCTTCCCTGTTTTAAGGAGTGCTGGTTTACTCAAATAATTGATTATACTGGTGCAATTAATGCATTGAAAGCTGGATTTTCAGCTCAAATCAAGTAAAGCTTCCACATATACTAGAAGGCTTGAAATATGTCTGATTTTGCTGCTGTAAGGAATATAAATCATTCATGACTGGTTTTTATGATGGAGTACTGGATAACATGCTTATCTCCTTCCCATAAAATCTTTCCTTCCAAAGATCAAAAGATTAAAATTATCTACTTTGTCCTATTGCACAAAGTACTTATAAACTTGGTAATAATCTTAAGGTGGTATATTTAACCTTTTGAATTTCAAAATTCCTGGTTAAAGGTGTAGACATACCAAATAAGAATAAAGCTAAAACTGTTTGATAACCAGAGAGAGCTTCCTGTGTATGAACCTGCTTGAGTATATGTACAAGAAAATCGATTTATTTTATGCACTTATTCCTACTATTAAATTTAACAAAAAGCTATGGAATATTGTCTTTTCAAAAGATCCCAATTTATAATTTCTAGAATACAAACATTTCACCTGCAAATGACAGACATCTGCCTTTGCACTCTCTGACCAAACAGACCCAGGCTAAGCAGAGGCCAACCAAAGCTGAGTGAGGGCAAACAACTGGCACATTTGTCTTGAAGATAAACTCTGAAACTGAAATAAAAAGCTAAGAATCAGAATGACTTAGGATCAAAATTAAAGCAATTTCCTCAAGGAAATTTCTTGTGAGCAGAATAACGTGGTAGAGAAGGAAACAAGGTAATTTACTTGAAATGTTTTTCTTTGTTTTTGGAGGGGGGCATAGGGTTACACAATCTTGATGCATTGGGCTTGCTGTAGTGAAATACACTGACAAAAATAATTTGGCATGACCTGAAACAATCTGAGCTACATTTACAGATTAAGAGACTGACTGAAAGACTCCCTAAGGTGCTGAGGCTTTCTTGTCTCTTGCATCTGTTTCACTGTGCATGGGAGGCACAGCACATGTGGGGATCTTTGCAAAAGGGGGCAGGTGCTGCTGTATTGTAGCCAGCTCATTCAGATCTGGGTCTGGCCCTCAGAGTGCTGCACGCAGAGCAGTTTATAAACTACATGGCAAAAATTTGTATAGGACAGGTCTTGTTAGCTGAGGATAACTCTTCCAAGGTCAGGAGTGAATGTGGAAAAGGTCACTAGAATAAGTGGGTGTCCTGAAAACATTTGTCAGGATGTTAATGTGCAGTTTCGGTGATAAGAAATTACAGTTTTACATCTCCCTTCCATGGGTACTCAAAGCTACTGTGCAGAAATGCAGAGTGTTTGAGTTCCTCTAGAGAACTGAAAACACTCCACCGTGCATGACAAAAAAAGGCTGCTTATTTTATCCAAATCTAGGTGCCTGAAGGTAAGTCTAAAATCCATACTTAGGTAAGTCTATGAAAATAGATTGATTTTACAGTGGTTCTGGATAGCTGTGCTATTCTGGCAGTGGAAGCACATTTACTGTAAAATATTTGTCCATTTGTATCTTCCTGGTTTTGCATGGATTTAGATTATTTAAAAAAATATTTTGAAAACTCTCCAAGGACCTTTACAGAAATGCTTTTTTATACTACTAGAGATTTTTCCCAACAGTCTAACTAGAAATATTGAGCCTCTGTGAATATAGAGCTCTCTGGATCTACAGAAGAGAGAAAACCTCACAGAGATTTATTTCTTACTCTCCTCGATACATTTCATCTAGGTAAGGAAACATGGAAAAAAAGTGTTGGAGCAGTGTGAATTTGACTATGCCTGAGGCTGGTCCATAGTACAAAAGAGAGATCAAAGAAAAAGTTACAATAATGTTAATATTAATGTTAATGTTAAGCACAAAAGAGTTGATCTGTTGTGACAGTAGTTTTGTTTCCACAGGGAGCACTTTTGCAGCAAAGATATCTGATGAGACTTGCATTAAACTGCCAGTATTGTCCAGTTCTTGTGCTATTTGGATGCTGTTCATCCTAGTATGGGCTGTGCCTGGGTACAATATTACTTGTTAAACTGTTGTATGAATTAGCTACAAATGTGTAGGTAGGGACTGACTGACACTCGTACTTTTTTCATGCCTATGTCTAAGAAGAATTTGGAAGAAATCTTTGATATTAGTCCTAATCATAGGTTGCATCCTAGTGAATATTTAGGAAAATGACGTTAATAGAAGTATTGATTCTGGCTGGCAGAGTTGGAGGCTTCTGAGAAAAACACATGGTACTGAATGAGGAAGTTAAAAGCCACTGAGAATCAAAATGTATTTCTAATATATTTCTCTTATTATTGCAATGTATGGATGCATAATGATGCCTTTTAAAGCAAATTCTGTATGTCCTATTGGGATCAATTCAAGCAGTCCAGTTATGTGTTTCACAGTATTTTTCTTTTGCCCTTAAGGAAAACTCCAGCAGCAATCTCAAAGCCGCATTCACTGTTTGCACACCTCATGCTTGGAGGACGAATTCCTGCTTGTCCCAGGTATTTTCATCCACTGTCCCTCCCAAGACAAACTGCCTGGGTAGGGTGCTGAGTGCTAAAACAGACAAGGCCTAACTTTCCGGTCTAACTTTTGTCCTGACAAATGTCGTCAAATTTGCCAAAGCAAAACCTGACAAAGCAGCTGTGCTGTGCTGTTTGTGGAAAATTATATGTACAAGGGTCTGCAGACAACAAAGTGGGGCTGCTGTGCAATGCGTTTCTGCTCTGGCACCTCACTCTTCCAACCTATTTGGGATGACAGTCTTGACCTGTCAAGGTGTCTCACAGTGTCAGCAGAGAAAACCGTGATGGATAGTGCCTGAAAAGGGGCACACTGTAAGCTGCCAAGAGAGGAACAGTTTCTCTAAGGTTGTTTTGAGTGTTTGACTCACCAGGACTTTTTTCTTACAACAGTCCATCTGCCTGGACTGAGTGTGTTGAAATCAGCTATTTTAACAGTACACAGTTTCACAATGAAGTTTCATTTGGACATAAAAGAGGAAGCAAGTTCTGTGTGTTGCAGTTCAGTCAGTTATAAAACCCCCTCAACTCCTAAGGGACTTTCTTTCTATACTTCTTTGCCACAGAGGATTAGAAGTAAAACAGATGTTATCTTAAAAGTGTAATTAAAAAGGAAATAAAAACAGAACATTGCGTTTTGGGGTCGGACAGACTCACAGGAGGCTTCAAACTAGTTTGAAGACGTTGATTTTTCTGTACCTGGTCAGCTGCTGTATCTTTGGAGGTAAGAACTAAAATATACTGTGCATTATATAAATGTATGAAAATGCTGCCCTTGCTTATCAAAGTGACTTTCTTCTGTTTGTGTGGCACCACAGCTGATAGCTGATAAAATGGGGATGCACTTTTTCTGTTTTGAGTGCACTTGTGTTTGCAGAGTCTCAGCCTCTCTCTACAGTCAGTTTCTGCTGCCTTTAGAAGAGATGAGAACATTTCTAAGGTGCCATCTTCACAACAATGACCAACTGTGTTGCAATGAGGCTTCAAAATGAAATGAAATTTTTTTCTTTTGATACTTCTAAAGCCTTCCATAAAATCAGATTAAACAGGTTTTTCAAAATATTTTTAAAGTGACTCTTA
Organism: Drymodes brunneopygia; assembly: GCA_013400955.1. Classification (NCBI taxonomy): domain Eukaryota; kingdom Metazoa; phylum Chordata; class Aves; order Passeriformes; family Petroicidae; genus Drymodes; species Drymodes brunneopygia. The sequence goes on along the minus strand of VZTZ01035686.1, from coordinate 161,050 downwards.
CTAACTGTGTTGCTTTTATCATATTAAGATATTGTTATTGAAATTTCTGTGCATGTTACTGTACTAAGTAATGTCCTCCAACTGGAGTACTCTATTTGATGATTATAAGTAAAAATAGGCACCAAAATAGATGAATATGGGCACCATATTTAAAAAAAAACATAGAAAGATGAGACTTCTCTGAAAACACAATGATGTTAAAAACTATAAAGAAAGAAACTTTATGATTGCATTTTCTGAATTCTCAGTGAATTTCCTGGTTTGCTACAAATTCACAGCTCAACAAGGGCATACATACACAACACGCCTCCTTTCCCCTCTTTTTTATGCGGTACAGAAAATGTGACTGACATTTCAATGCCTTTTTGTGGACCATTTCCTTCACTCCTTCTGGGAAACACCTTCAGCCTTTTTTGTCTTTTTTGCTTTACCATTTATTCATTTCGTTTCTAGAAAGTGTATTCTCTTCTGTAAGAGTTCACATGGATTTATTGCCTCTTTACTTCAAATACTTCAATTCAAAATATTGCAGTACACGTAGTTCAGTCATAACAGCTAACAGCTCATTAAAATTAACACAGACATCCAGAGACATGAAATTATTTTCACCCCAGGAAGAAAATTATAGAAGCACAGGGTAGAACTATTATGCAGTCGAGTCTTCCTTATGAACGTGGAGCCTGATTCTTTCCTACCTCAGATTTCAAGCTGTTGTTTACAGCTGTGGATATGAGATAAAAAATGCTATTGAACCAGATTGATGGGGTCCTAAACCAACTTTGTATAGGTATAGATGATGAAGGAAATTGTGGAAAATGATGAAACAGGCTTGGTCTGTATGATGTTTCAAGGAACTTCAACTGCTAAAACAAACTTGGGTGGGAAACTTTGAGAGCTCAAGAAGCTCTATTTACCAACATACGGTTTTCATTGTGTTTTAATGGAAGTATGTTCTTGCCAACTCAACTTAAAGATACAACAGCACTCAAAAATACACTGAGAATATATTTGTTTCTGAATGAAAGAAGATAAATGCTTCTGAAACTTGTTGCCATCCATTTAGCAAGATCAAAAATGGGTAGGCATTTGTATAACAAGAGCATTCAACAGCATAATAGACTTCTTGGGGAAGATGTCTCTCCTCTCTTGCTTTCTTTAGCCTGTCCTTTCTAGAGATTCCTTCCTACTCTTGATGTACAGGATTATTATCCTCTCAAACCTACTTGTTCTCCTCAAACCAGCCCACGTTCCCCATGGGTGAGGTACTCCAGCTTTTCTGCATCTCTTCAACTGTTCACATGTGAATAAAGAAGATGAACAGGGCTTATGTTTTCTCCTGTGGGAAGACCAAAAGATCAGAGTGAAGAGAGCTGTGGGGAGGGGATGAGGGTGGTTTGGCTCATGCTGACTGCTGAAAGAGCCTCATGGTGCAGCTGTGAGGGCCCCAGATCTTCCAGAGCAGCAGCAGCAGCAGCAGGGAGAGGAAGTGGCAAATGTAGCGGGCAGCAATTGGATGCTTGTACAAAGCCACCCCCTGGCTATTCACCTTTGCTGTGGACAAAGTGAGCCACTCCTACATCAAACAGCAGCCACTCCTATTGCAGAGTCATAGTCAGAGAGAACCATAAGCTGGAAAGGACCTTGAAATATCATCTGGTCCAACCTTTTGTGAGAGGTGAGATTATGTAAAACCTTGTCCAATCCCATCTTGAAAACATCCAGCAAAGAGGAATCCACCATATCTCTGGGGAGGTTGTTCCTGTCATTGATTTTTCTCACTGTAATAAATTTCCTTCTCAAATTGATATGAAACCTCTTCCTTCTTATACTGTTCAAAAAACATGTGGATGTGGCACTTGGGGACATGGTTTAGCAATGAACATGGTGGCACTGGGTTAAGGGTTGGACTTAATGATCTTAGAGGCCTTTTCCAACCTAAATGATTCTGTGATTCAATTCCAGTGCAACTTGTGCTCATTGCCACTTGTCTTCTCCATGCGGCTGCTTGTGACGAGAGAGCCTCTGTCCTCTTTGCAACTGCAGGTACTGGAATTCTATGATGTGCTTTCCCCTTCTCCCAGTCTTCTCCAGTAAGAAGAACTCCTTCAAACTTTCCTCACAAGGCAGCTTTTCCAGCCTTTTGATCATCTTCTTGGCCCTCCATTAGACCCTCTCCAGTCTGTCCACTTGTTTGAATCTTTAGGGACCAGAACTGGATGCTCCAGGACCAGCCTGACAAATGCTGAGTGGGAAGATCCCATCTCTATCTCAGCCAGCTGTGCCCCCGTGGGTGCAGCCCAGGATCTGATTTTCCTCATTGCTGCAGCCCTGCACTGCTGTCTCAGGGTCACCTTGTTGTCCCCCACATCCCTCTCAGCAAGGCTCCCCAGGCTCACAGATCCTGTGCTGGGCTCTTTGGTTGTGTCATCCCAGGGCAGGAGCTGCCACTGGCCTTTGTTAAACCTGATGCAGTTACTGCTGGTCCACTTTCCAGCCTGTGCAGGTCTCCCTGCAAGATGTGTCCATCTCACCACAGTTTGATGTCATCAGCATTACCTTTACCCAGCTCAAATGAGGTTCAGATACCAAAGATCTGTAGGTTTCAGGCATTGAGGGGAGGCTCTGCTTACCCATGTGCACAGCTCATTATACTGCCTCTGCCTTTTTCACTGTCCTGGTTTCCCCACACTGGCTGTGCTGAGGCTTCCTGGGAGCTGTTCCACACCAGCCCCAGGGAAAGGTGAGATGGGTCCTGCAATATGCGTAAGCTTGCTCTACACACTGTCCTGCTTGCCAGGACTCTTGCATGTGTGTCTGGCCATCTGATCCCACACCTCACTGGGGGGATCTGTCTGTATCTCCACAGACTGGAAAAATGTCTCTTAAAATAGGGGAAAAGTACTACAGATGGATCCATGGGATTTGAGTTCCCTTGAGACAGGGAGACTGTCATCTGGGATCCCATCTAGTAAATCAGCTAGAGCTCAGGGTATACCCTGTGATAAGACTCATACTCCAGTCCCCAGCAACACAACTTTAATGCCGTTCAGAGCCCTGCTCAGGGATCTGAAAGCCAGACATGTCCAACACAAGCTTGTCTCTTCTGTGAGTTTCCATCCCCTCCTTTTGCAATGCAGAAGAATGTCCCTTTCCCCACTGAGCTGTGATCCCAGCTGGCACCATGTTCTCTCTAGCAACTTTTCATCTTGCTGAGGCTTTTGAACAGGACACAATTTATCATATCTCTTTGTGTACACTTCCCAGGCTTTCCGTAAGTGTTTTGTTTATCCTGAGCCAAGAACTCCCATTCTGTTTTCCTGCTCCCAGACTGTAATCTGAGGTCTTTACGCAAACATTGGCACTGTCTACAAGCATTACAACCTAGCAAATTTGCTGCCACACACTGGTAATAACCCTGGATTCTCCATGTAACCTTAAACATTCATCCTGCCTTCAGGCTTTTCTTCTGCTGAAGAACTGAACAAAAACCTCAAGCAAGACGTATGAGTTTTTAAGATCATCTGACTGTAATAAAGACTATATCAGATAGAAAAGACAGTATAAACCAGTCAGTCTTCTCCCTCTATCTCCACTAGGCTTAGACAGAATGTAGTGTGTGCTCATTGCCAGGGCAGGAGCTGCACAAGGAAATATCTTTTTGTTCACCTTACATGCAGAATGTGTCAGATCAGAACTGTAAAATGGACTGGTTTTCCTTGTAGAACAAAAAGTTATGCAATTATTTTCAGGCAGATGTAAGTGAAATCTGGATTTAAGGAGCATGAAACCCAAATATTGAAAGACATTAGATATAATCGCTGTGCCCTTGGAATCCTGGTGTCTGTGGCATGGAGAGAGGATTAAAAGAAGAGGCATGAGAAAGCAGAATCAATGAAAACTGCAATCCTTATCAGATTTAAAGTGCAAAAATTAAAGATGGCACAGTTGCATGACTGTTGGAGTGATGGGATAATAATTTGTCAGAGGCATAAATTATATTAAGTACTAGGACAAGAGATACCACAGATACATTCACCTCCCTTTTGCATTCATGCTCTCAGCACTGCCTATCAAAACTTCAGTCAGATTTCCTTGCAGAGTTGGGAAAAGCCAGATTAGTGTGGCAACCTTTGCCAGCTTCAGAGGGTGAGCTTGTAAATCATTCAGCAGAACACACAACTCTGAGCACAATGAGACCCTAATATTTCTGAATTTGCCAGTTCTTTTGTGTCCACTCCTGTCTCAGTGTGCTCCAACACACTTAAAATAGCAGAATGCAGTGCAAAGAAATGAAACCAACGGTTTCATTTCCCTCGTGTAGCATCTTATGGCAGAAACAGCTCACATCTGGGGAGCAGGAAGGACCAAAGTGTCATGTGCTACCTGAACACAACTGCCTTTGCCTATGTTGGTTGAGCAGTGGACAGGCCATGTGTTACATTTCCACTCATTTCTCCGAATCCACACTAAAAATAACATAGGAATAAATGTATAACTGTTCCAGATTCAGGCTAGCCACGGTTAGTGGTGACTTTGCAACAAAGACATCTGGGCCGTGGACGGCTTGGGGAAGGGAACAGCCTTTGCAAAAGGAGGGAACAGAAGCAGAAGAGAGAGTTGATAACCTGAGCAGCTCTAGCATTTGGCTAAGATTTCTGTGGGGGCACCTTAATCACAGCTAAAAGCCAAAGCAAGGCAACAGCAGCATACTGCAAGGACTGCCAAGCCCCAAACATGATTCTTCCCCCTTCTGTGTAAATAGGTCATTTTTAATTAAATGTTACTGCCTGTGGGAAATCTCACACAACTGGCAGCAACAAAGAGAATCCAGGGTCACCAAAGCAAGTGTTTGGACACATCTAATTCCCATTAATATTTCTGCCTGAAGGAAGGTTATTTTCTTTTCAACCTTCTTTATGTGATGGAAGTGATTCCCTCCCCCCAAGGAAAGTCTTTTCTCACGCTGTCTCCTTCCTAACATCAGTGCAAAGTCTGTCTCCATGCTTAGACAGGATTTAGCCAACAATTATTAGTGCAGCATTTTGCAGTAGGAGCTGTGACACATGAAAACCTTTACTAAGAAATGAGAGTCCCTTCAGTCTTGGAAAAGACCATTTGTAGTATATAAAGAAAGAAATTATTTTAATAATTTTAATTTTAATTTATTTTTACTTTAAATCTCCTTTCTCTTTGCTGGACCAAACAATTTCTTTAGAACATATTTCCCATTGATTCTATCCTTGACATCTGTTGAAAAAAAAAAGGCAGAGGTGGACTTAAAATGATTTTTGTAGTAGTGGAGCTGCTAAAGCTTGAGCAGAACATTTACTGATGTGCAGCATGTGTGTCCTTGCTGGCTAATCCTGTCTTTAATTACTAATATGTCTGTGAAGCTTTTGGGTCTGAGCTGCCTGCTCAGGGAGTGGAGAGAGTTAGTAACTGCTGGAACCCGATTGTGCCTTTGCAGAAATGCATTGAAAACTAATTCCAGAGCTGAGGTACAACTAATTCCACAGTGAAAGAGCAAGCTGGAGTACTTCTGAAATGTGCACTTTCCTCTGCCTTGCACTGAAATCTGTCTCTTCAAAAGTAGCCTGCAGATACCTACATCTATGATCTAGTTCAAGATCCTTTTTATAGCAACTGGAGAGTGATAAGCAAATCTAGGGCAAAATTCATTTTGATTTAGGTGTCTAAACCAGGCCAGATGAATCATGCCTTCAAAAAGTTTTGCTTTTTCCACTGACGTTTTCATGTATAAAAGTTAGAGATAATTATTTCCATCCTGATTGCAATGCAGAAGTGCAAAGTGCAAATTTAATGGTCTGAAATTTTTTAATGAAAAAGGAACCACACCTACAGCTGTTGATTAGTCTGGAACAGAAGGGGTGATACTCTCAATATGAATCTCAAATCATCATACTTGAGAGGCAGCGCTGACAAACCACACACAACAAAAGTTGCTTCAAATCATATGAGAAAAAGGGGGAAAGCCCTGACTTCTTAAAAACATATGAGAAAAAGGGGGAAACCACCAGGGCAAAATTAGATGTATTTAAGTGTAAGCTATTACAGCAGCTATTCCTCAACCAAAGACTTCTTGTCCCTCTCTCCACAGCTCACTTGCCATTGGATGCATTGGAGGTGCCATGTGTTATGTTATACAGAATGTGCTTTGGTGAGATTCTGCACAACAGGGAGACTGGCTGATCACTTCACTCACTGACTCAAGTCTTGTAGCAAGGCAGAGACACTCTTGTTCATGTCCAAACCAGAGACCAGAAATCTCTTTGCAGCTAGTAACAGACTGGTAAGTGGAATCACAGCTCAGTGAGTTTAAAGTGAACTTTTTGTAATTAACTTCTTATCATTTTTGTGTCTGCTGGTGGTTCCTTTCCCTTGGAGAGGGATGCTGTCGGAAGGTTACCTTCACAGAATCACCTACCTTTGTGAAGACCTGAACCCTGCGCTCTACAAGAGTTTGCCTGATGAAGGGGTGTATGAAATGAGATCCATTAATTATTCTTCCACGGGTGAAGCACAAGGAAAAAGCCTCCTTCAGAGATGCAGATCTGCTGGCAAGTGCATTTCCTCAGCCTGCTCTAGAGGCAGCAAGCACAGCAGAAGGCAGAAGGATAATCTCCCACAGCCTGTCCAGCACCCAGCGCCCACAGGGCAGCCACCTCCAGCTACGCCTGTCTGTGAGGAGCTGACAAAAAGAGTCACCTACCTGGTTCCACCTTCCTGCAACAGCATTTGCAAGAACTACAACGATTTGCATATAGCTGGGGACTACGTGGTGCCAATTAGCTCAGTCACCACAGATTTCGCCTGTGACAGCGGCATTGGCCCCTTCTTGGAGTCCTCAGAGATTCCTCCCCCCATGGAGTCGGTGAAGGCTGCCCCCACAAGTGACAGCATCCGCAGGCCAGCCCAAGGCCACTCCTCGTGCTGGCGGCTGGCGAGCCTGGGGCCCCACCAGCAGCCCCTCTCCGACTCTGCCCTGAACGACTACCTGGAGCAGAAGCTGGTGGAGCTGTACAAGCAGTACATCATGGACAGCACAGCAAACAGGGCATCCCCCACCCAGATCCTGGCCTCAGAGCTAATCATGACTAACGTGGATCAAATCAGCATGCAGATATCCCGGGAAAGGAACATGGAGACTGTCAAGGCCAAAGACATTGTCATCAGCCGCTTCTTACAGATAGCCAGCGGGAAGATTTCCTCAGAAATGAGCACACCTACTCTGCATATTTCCCAATATAGTCACATTAATGCTTAGTGTTTGATTGTTAGAAAGTTTTCATGTTCTTCGAAGTCAATTTTTAGTTTAAGATACTTTCCGCTCAATAAAAATGCATTTACCATGCGCCACTTAAATAAAGCCTTTCAGTACATATTAAATAAGTAAAATAAAACCTTTCAGTACATCTTAAATAAGTAAAACTACCTGTAATCCCATGCTGTGTAGCTCCTGTTCTGAACCAGTAAGTTTTTTTTTCTTTTAAGTGCTTTTAGTGAACCTGAGACATTAAAAAAGTTTCATAGAAAAATTATTAAGAGCAGGTGAAACTCTTCCAGGTGCTCAGGTGTTCACTTTCTTCCCCACACTCTTGATGTATCATTTCAAATTTCCTCTCTCTGGCATCTGCCATCCTACCCTGGGTCTGTGCTTGTGCAGGCTGACACTCTTGCAAGGACAAACAAGAACAGTGATGGCACAGTCACAGAAATACAGAATTTAGGATGTCATCTAGTTCACCTCCTGCCCCTAAGGGCTTTACTTAGGATATCCCTCCCAGAAGGTTTTACAACTTGTTCTTAAAGATATTAAGGGATAGACACTATGTTCTTTCTATGCTAACCCTAATTATTTAATTGGTGTCTTCCTGTTGAAGAGTTACCATCCCTTTTTGTGAAGCACAAGCTGTGTTTCCTAACAGCCAGCACACTCAGGAGTGTGTGTGTAACTTGAACCCTCGCAATGAGCACTGGGGACCTGTGATCACAGACAGACAACACCTCTGCCAGGTACTTACACACCTGACACCAGGGAGGGGTCATGTGGGGACAGCAGTAATATAATAAAGGGAGGAGAGGAAGGAGAATTCACCTTTGTTACGAGAACTGCACGTTGAAGAAAAAGGGCTGCTCCAAAGTCCATTGGATTCATGTGAACAGTGCCCTGGAATGCAGAAGGAAAGCTGAAATGGAGCATTTGACAGCGTGGCTGAACACTTCTTTTGTTAGGATTGTTGTATCATAGGTCAAGGTCATTTGAACTTGATGTATTTCTGGTAGAAGGTCCTATTTTGTAAAATTTCACCAAGTCTTATAAAGAAGAAATAAACAATAACCATGGCATGGCAAACAAACCATGCCTCATGGCAAAGGTTGGTACCTACTCTGAGTGTTCATAATGTATAATGTATAATGTATTGAAAAGGCCAGTCCTTCATTGGTTGAAGTTCTGAGTATCAATATAATATAAATACTAATTTATACTAAATATTCATAAAATTATTTCATGTTATTGTTTCCGCAGTATTGTTTTGGTCTTTGTGTGCTTTTTCTTTTTTTTTCTAATCTATTAATTTTTTAAATTTAAGGCATGTTTTTACGTATATTTCAAAAACAAATATAAGGTGATAAACCTGTCAGTTTATTCTGCTGCTGCTGTTCTTACAGAGATTACTGGGATAGCTCAGCATATTTTCCTGCCTGTGCAGGTATACAAAAAAAAGTTGCCATGAGAATCTGTGATGCCTGAATCCAGAGGGTGTACCTCTGTTGCCATAACAGCTTACCCAAATACTATTATTCAGCAATTTAAGACAGATAATTTCTGGCATGCAATATTTCTAGGATGTGATCAAATAGTATTTACAAATACAGAAAAAAGGCTATTTTTAGGGGAAAATAACAATCATGGTAATGCATAGGCACACACATAAATTCTGCATGCAACATCCATTACCAACAACCTGGAAAATGACTTCCAGAGGAGAGCAAAACCACGGAAATGTAATAGTTTTTATATCCTACAGATACAGATTGAGGCTTTTCAAAACACAAGGCTTTTGTTCTTGCCTATTGGCATTCACATCACTGAGTTTCAGTTCCAAAAGATGTGGCAGAAAGCAACTTGCAGAGTTGAATGCGTAAATCAATACCCTTGCTGAAAGATCTGACTCCTCCATCAGAGGACACAATCGATTCTTGCACTCAACTCTCTCCACTCCACAGACCTCGTCCTGTGCAAACAAAACAGCATTTTATCGTCTCTTACTCAGAAACCCCAATCTTCATTTCCCCCCAGATGCGTGGGCAGCACCTGGTCACCCCATCCTTCTTCTCAGAAGCGAAGCAGAAAGAGGGAGGGTGGCTGGAGAACAGGGGCCAAGAGCTCTGCCCGAGCCTCCCACAGCTGCTGTGTCAGGGGGCTGCAGCCAGAGCCAGGGGCTGTGCTCACAGAGCAGCACAGTTTGCATTTAAGCAAACCTTAAATGTACAAAAACAGGCTCTTGCATATGAAGGGCATGTTTGATATTTATCAATCAACTACAGACCATTCCATTCTCAGGCAGCTTTCTTCCAAGCAAATCACTTACTGCAGCTGTACTGACTTTCAAGGAAAGATCTTATTTTGGAATATCAGAATGACATTACTAATTTTATTTTGTTGTATAAAAAGGTCATCGTCATTGCAGAAGCTGATTTATTCTGGAAAGACAGCATCAGCCACTTCTTCCCCACATATGGTTATTTTCTTTTCTCTGCCTAAATATAAATGCCCATTTCACTTTGAGCCCTGAAGTGTGCCTGTTTCTCGCACGAATTACATACCACTTCCCATTATGTGAAGCAGCCCTTTGATTTCAGGCAGTTTCTACATAAACAACTATTTCTTACTTTCCACTATACCCAGATGAAAGTGCATTTATATTTCTGTCCTTCCATTTAAACCTAATCTTGCTCTGCTCAGGTGCCTCTCTAGGTGTGCCTGTTTCCTGCTGAAAGCACTTGGATAGCAATTAGGCTGCTATTACCATGACTCAGGTTGTTATCTAAAGCGATTATCGTATTCTCTCTCCTCCTCTCTCTCCCTCCCCCCCTCCTCTTCTGCCTCAGGGTCAAGCATTTAAAGAGAGAGATCCCAGTTTTTTAGTAGCTCTCCTAAATAACTAATTTTTAGTCAGGGGCACATCATTTCTTGACATGAGCTTGTCAAAATGCTGATAGGAGCGCTGTGTGTTGGAGAGGAGAGTTTGAATTCTGCCCTCACAATACCTCCTAACAATAATGGCTATTTAAATATGGCTAACATAATTTAAGAAGGCAAGGAAAATGATGATGAACTTTTCAGTAACTCTTTGGTTGATATTTTGACCAACTGTCAAAAAAACCCTCTCAGAAGGATAGTTTATAGCCACCTTCAGCATATTCCAGCAGCTTCCTTAGGCATTTTTTGCAGAACATATTACTCACTGCTGACAACATGATTATAGCAGCTGGGAATTTTATTGTTTATAGATGGTGTGACTGTGCCTCCAAGAGTCTGAGCCCATCACTGTGGCAGATGAACATTACCTGTGGACTCCAGGAAGGCAGGATGTGTAGTGTGACAAGAAAAACCATTGCCAGAGGGAGAAAATAGAGGGAAAAGGAGTTTGTCAAATTTATTGTAACCTGTAGGTCTTGCCTTTGGTTTTAACCCCTTTGCTAGCTCTGATTTCTTGTCTGTACCAAGAAACGCTGGAGGGAAGAAAAAGGGATATAAATGCAAACTGGGCTTTGTGCTGAATGTGAAAGTGAGCATTTCATGCTCTGGTTGCTGGGTTCAGATGAAGACAAAAAGCCAAACATCTAAAACTGAAATAAATGAAGTTCTACAGTGCTGACCCCAGCCAGGCATATTGCTGGTATTTCACCTTGGGGAAGCTGGGACCTCCCAGTACCCTTAGGGTCATCTCATCCCCCTTCTACTGTCCTTTCAAAGATTGAATCAGTGGGAATTTATTTAGGACTATCCCTTCCCTGAGCTTCTTGCTACCACAGGTTTCTCTCTGATATAGGAGCTGCCCAGCATCAATGGCTTGGGCAGGAGGGGGTAAAAGGTTTTGTTACCTTGATTATCAGAATTGCTGTAACGTATCTTACTGGTACAGACATATGGGCTGGGAGGCATCCCTTGTTCTCCCAGATTCAGGAGGGGTAATTATGAATTTAGTGAGATCACTCACCATGTTGCAGTGACATCTCACTGCAGATTTGAAACCATTATGGACATATGAAAGGGCTGCTATGCTTTTGGTAACTGGTGAAGTTACTAACTTGCCACACACCTCATTAAATGCAACCTGTATGTCTGTGGCAGCTGGTGTGTGTCTGCTTGGCACCTCTCTGTTCTCCTTTGGCATGAGGGTGTCACAGCCACCCCCTCTGACAGACTCATGCAACAGCTACGGACAGTGCTCAGGAGGGACATGAATTTCTCCATCTGCATTAATTACACAGAGTGTGAGCACAACAGGCAGCTTAAATCAATGTATTGGCATCCAAATTGACAGGGCTGGCCTCTGGTTGGTAGAGCCATGCCGGCTAACACGGGCTGAGACCTGGTCCCCAGTCTGTGTTGTGCTGGGTAAAACCATCACTGTCTTTGAAGAGCATCTGCAGTTTAGAAATACGTAGCAGAATATGACTAACATGTAAAGGAACAGAAGTTTAGGTCAAACCAGAATTATCCTGTGCACTGCAGCGTTACTTCTGCTTCTGGGAAGAGCTGGCTTACTGTCTCTCAGGCATTCCTGCTGACAGGATTAGGATGGCTTTTCGGAAATTAGGCAGGCTTTCTAAGGGCTGAAGGGAACAATGTTCCCAAGGCTCATTCTCACACCTTCTTACATCTCTTTCAGGGCAAATATTGAATGAACTACCTTGCTTGAAGTGGAAATCCCCTCTAGGAGTATTAGAAGTGCCTGATTTTGAGTTAACATCTGGTTATTACTGAACTGTGTGCTGCTGTCCTTCACAATGTGACACTCCTGCTTTAGCTTTCCACAAAGCTGGTCACTGAGGGCTCCTGTATTTCTGCCATGTCAAAACCTCCAGGACTGCCCCAGCATTTCCCTCCATTCTCCTGCCATGCTAACCCACGTCTGGTGGTTTTGCAAGCTGTGCTCCTGTGCTATCTCACCTCCCCTTGCCCCTATAATCCCCCCTCACAGAAGATGATCCTGGCTCCTCTGACAACCAGAAAGACCAGTAGGATGGCAGAGTCAGATACTGAACGTCTGGAGGGAACCACTGGCAAAGGGAGAGGATGATGGGGAGATTTAAAGGCTGGTGATGGCTTGAGTTCCTGTGGGAGAAGTGAGGGACTCCTGTGGAGGTGGAGGAAGCCCTTGCAGAGCAAAGTTTGTGAAACATACTGGGAGATGGTGGGGAGCTGAGGAAAGAGGTTTCACAATTTTCCCAGTGAAGACAAGCCTGAGGGATGGCAGCACTTCCAGCCACTCCCTGGATGGAAGGAGTGCCTGTGTTTAAAAGACAGCAATCTCCCCAGCTCCACCCATGGCGTTTTTCAATCATAAAGGGCTGTAGAATCCCACATGGGGTTTTGTTCCTTCTCTCCGCAGCCACACCTAGGCAGGAGGCACAAGGGGCCTCTGGCCACAGCAGTGCCCACCCTCTGTGCTGGACAGAAGGGTTCCAGCCTCCACTCCTGCTCCTGGGGTGACAGTGGGGACCTGAGGCTGGAGGGGCTGCTGCTGCTGCTGGAGCAGTGTGCACCCAGACACTCCACAGCCTTCCTCCAGACCCCACACTGGTTTACTCAGCTCTGACCACCAGGTATTTTCCTCCTTTAGTGAACTTAAACACAAAGTGAGATAGGAGACCTCTCTTAAGAACAAGCAGTGGGAATGGGAAAGACAGGAATTACAGAGTCAGACCATGAAGTGGCTGTTTTTACAAATTAATATTTCTGTAATAGAGCTAGACTACAAGAATAAAATCCTAGTTGGCAGAGCTGACTTTGGTGTTTTCATTGCTGCAGTTGTCCAGTGTTCATCTTTACACACAAGCTCCCTTGCCTGAAAATGGGTCCTGTTTGGAGAGTAGGGGGCGGAACAGGATTATAAACCAAACAACCAGTAATAATTTGATCAGTACCATTTTAACACAGGTGACACATTCCAGTGTATTTCTACATAGAAACCACATTAAAAAAAAAAAAGCTTAACAAAGGTAGGTTCCCCAATTTTAAGAAAGAGAGGTTAGAGGTTTTTAGTTCTAGCATTTTTAAACCAATTAATTTCAAGGTTTGGTTGATCTATTTAGCAAAAACTGGCTGAAGTGTCACTTCAGAAGGCTAGTGTTTGACTGAAGTATATTCAAGGTCATGAAAGTATGCAACTCAAATTGCTATTAAGACATTCAATTTTCTATAAAACTTCACAGTTCATTATAGACAAATGTGAAATTTGGATTGGGTGCAACGGTAGTAAGTAATTTATTAGCAGAAAAAAGGACTAGTTAAATATTTTTAATTCACAGAACTAATTTTTGCTTCAAACTATGTTCTTCAAACCCATCACATCAAATTGGCAGTTTTAACTCCAGTGAGGCCACCAGCTCTTTGCGTACATTTGCTTTATCATCTTCTCTTAGCAACTTTGATCTGTGAGCATTTAATTTAGCTTCCTTTCCTCTGGTCTTGCTAATTTCTTCTTCTGTTACTTTGTCCTTTGGCTGCATCCCTTTGGTCCAGGCAGCTTGTGATGTGTTCTCCTTTGGCATGAGGATGTCACAGATACCTCACACGACTGAATCAATGGTGATGTACAGAGCAGCCCTCAGGTAGTTTTTTGCCCCTTCATCCTACTTTTAATTCAGGCTTTGACCAGCTAAACTTAGATAAGAAGCTAGAGGTTTAGTCATTGGAAAAACTATTGAAATGAATTGATTAGAACAACATAAGCTTCTTAAAAAAAAAATGGTAAAGTTTCTTATTTCTCCTAGCCCATGACCTATTGCAAAAAAAATTTAAAAATTCCAGACTGAACATAGAATCCAGAGCTGTCCTGTGAAAAACAGAAGGTCTATTAATAAATGTACTTCTGAAAACTGGAGCAAAGCAGAATGGTGTCTGATAGAATCACATTCATTAAATGAATTTGAAATTATTAAAATGATAGATTCATCCCTTTGTAAAATAATATATTACCTTTCAGTCAGGAACATGATTATTTACCAATTATTTAATCATATTTCTGAGGTACTTATGTAAATATCAATTAATCTGATGTCAGCTGTCATTGCATACATTATAAAGGTTATTGAACCATTGATGTATAGAAATATTCTACTGAAGATCAAAGGCAGTTGTAAGAAGATAAACCAGTTTGAGATTGCATTCTGTTTGCATGCCAGTTGTCATGTACTGTGAAATGAAGTTCACCAGTGATCTGTTTCCTTATTCTGCTCACATGAACAGCAGCATATGGGAAAAATCCATGAATCCTATTCTTTTATCTAATGAAGCCACACAGCCTCTGATCCTTGACTGTTAGATATGATTGAGATCTTTTAAAAAACAGTGAAGCAAAAGAAGACAAAAAAAAAAGTATGATCTTTCAAATACAAATTTAAAAATAATATTTAAAAGCCAAGTTTTGTTATAGGCAAGTTGTATCATCTTGGCTCCAATTAAATAGCACTTTTCTTTGCAAGTCATGACCTCAGTGGACTAAGTCATGAAACAAAGTATTACTGAGTTTAAGTAAGGCACCAGATGCAAACCTTTAATACAGAGAAAGAAAATTTATCAAAAAATATATGAACAGAGGAGAGAAGCTATCTGTTAGATGTGCCCAGTTAGACTGACATTTTCACAATGAGACATTCAAATCTCATCACCTTGCAGGTAGTGTGTTTCCATGCATCATTTGTTATTGCTATTATTATTTATTTATTTATCTTGCTTGTTATAAATGGAATAGGGTAAGGCTGTGAGGAGATGTAGCACTTTATTTTTCTTCATGTTTGATGATATGAAGGCAGGAAGGAATTATGAAATATAAAGCAGTGGAGGAATTAAGAGAGAAGAATGATGTGCTCAAAACAAGGAAATAGTAAAACAACCTTATAAAAGGGTGGGGAAGGTATTTGTTGAGGAAGTTGTAGTGCTTGAGGATGCAGAAGCTGAGAACCTGGACAAGAGCCATCTGTGTCTGTTGATGGACACCATTTGTAACTGGCATGCAGAATAAACTTAAGGTAAAAGGGCAACTAGAAGATGTAGTTATTGTGAAACCAGATAGAATTAAAGGGGTTTTTAAAATTGCTATTTAGACAGAATAGAATAAAACATCTTTGTACTGTGAAGGGAAAGATAAAAAAGAATTCAGGAGAAATGCAAAAGAAATTATACTGGGGACATGGAGCCATGGAGAGAAACAGAGGTGATTAAATTTAAAAAGGAGGGAGACGTACGAGAATAATGAGGGCATGAAAAGGTAAAGTGTCATGGAATTAAAAGGTTAAAATGTAATTTTAATTTGGCATGCTCAACAGTTCTTTTATCAAGAAAAGTAATGAAGGGGGAAATAGGGAAAAGTGTGATATTAGGTAAAAGATGTGAAAGGATCTAGAGCTGTGGTCAATGGAGTTGCAAAAGTAGAGTCATTTGTCTAGGGAGACTTAGAAGTCATGGCTAAAACAGGGAAAATCAACAATTATGCTCACAGGAGAAAGGAAAGAGAACAGAAAGGAGATATCTTAAGAAGAAAAACTGGAAGAACTGGGTGGCCATAAAAAAGTTTGTGGCACTGTTGGTGAGGGACAAGTGGGAAAGAAGCACAGAAAATGACAAGATTGGTAAAACACAAGCAGTGAGAGATCAGAAGAGGTCAGTGTTTGGTGAAAACAGCCCTGGAGGGCTGGCTGGGGCTGCCCAGTGTGTGGTGAAATGTGCAGCAAAGGGTTTGTGTGAACACCTTCCACAGGAGCTGGAGGCAGAGATTGGAGAGAAAAAATGTGAAAGAAGAATGAAATTGGAGAAAAAGACTCACAGATTTGAATTGCAGGTATTAGGAGGCATAGGAGAGAGGGCCTTAAAAAATTGCATTTAGGTGAGAAGGAAAGCAAAGGGAGGGAATGGAAGTGTTGAATAAGAGAGAAACCTGAGATTCCCAGGAAGTGCTTTGATCCAGGATGCACAATGACAATTTGCAAGGAAAGGCAGTCACTTGAGTACCAATTTTAAAGACATAATTCCTGAAGAAAACTAAGAGCTGAAGGAAATGTCTAAAGGCTCCAGATGCATCCTAGCTTTTATAAATGGAGTGGTTACTCCAGAGATGGTAAGCTAACAGAGGGGAATAGAAATGAAGAAATGT
The DNA here is from genome assembly GCA_013400955.1 of Drymodes brunneopygia. Taxonomy (NCBI): domain Eukaryota; kingdom Metazoa; phylum Chordata; class Aves; order Passeriformes; family Petroicidae; genus Drymodes; species Drymodes brunneopygia. The sequence continues at coordinate 144,644 of VZTZ01035686.1, read as the reverse complement.
AATTTTCTGATGTGACTTGTCATTCTGTATGTACAGATTCCACTTTTTGGCTAAAATGCAGATTTCTACCTTTCAGCATTTGCTGTAGAGATTTTCCAACAGTGAATTCCAAATATCAGAGAGACTTACAGCAAGTAAAGATATCATGATAATGTGCCAACATTCTACTGAGCTTTCAAGGACAAGAAGAGACACTTTCAGTTTTATGTTAGTGTTCCAATTTCAGTTTACAGAGTGAATTAATAATAAGAAAAAAGGAATGCAGTTCAGAAGCCTACTAGCATTATGTAGAGAAAACCTTATATTCTGGGATAGGTATTTTTTGTGATGTTTAAATGGATTTTTGGATGAGAGCAGTGGTTTGAGTATGTAAGAGTGCCTAGCCCTGAGAGTGGGCTCCCAGCTCACCCTTGGACAGGGAGAGATGGCAGCTTTCCCATGGCTTCCTCTTCCTCTTGAAGATGAAGATGGAGAAGAGAAATTGCTGGTCATTTCTTATTCCTTACTGACACTTTAAGGAGAACAGTCACACCACGGGAAAGCTTTTCCTGGGCAGAATGCCCTGGAGACTGTTTGCAACCAATTGGAATTATTTCAGTTTCCTTTACATGTACTACATACCATGCCTGACTTCTCTGCTTCTCAGTTATCCCCCTCTGGCCTGGGTGACCTGATGTGTCCCACATGAGCACAGCTGTAGCATTGTTTGCATCTGCTCTAGTGGGAGACAGAGACACAAATGCTTTTGAAAAATCAGGCCTCTAGGTTTCAGCTGACTGGAGGAGTGGGACATGGAGAAGCAAACAAACAAATGAAAATGCTTCAGAGCAGCTTGTCCTGATTAAAGGCACGCTTCCAGAGAGACCCTGGTATTCAGTTCTGTGGAACCCAATCCAGCAGGCACGTGGTCCTTACCCTACTGTGACTGTGTGCTGCTTTGAAGGGACAGATTTAATCAAAGCATAGATTTTGTATTTGTCTTCATTTTTACATGAGTGACAGCTGCAGCAATGCACTCTGCAGGCAATGAAATGAAAGGCACTGTGTCCAGATCCATTTGCAAAAGGAAAATGTGAATTTGCTTTTAAGGCAGAGAGAGCTGCAGACTCTTTTGACATTGTTCTTTCATAGTGCAGACTGAGGGATGACCTAACTGCATTTTGAGATTTCTCAGGACTTGATAAATGAAGATCAGTATCTTTGACTGAAAGAAGGGTCAGAAATTTGGTGTTCCTTGGGTGGCAAGCCTTGTAAGGGTAATAGATATTCTGTTGTGTAATTCTGAATTTTAATAAAGCCAGGAGTCATGTTTGCTGCCTACCTTGGCAAATACCTTATTGATACTGAAGAAAGAAAACAAGATGGTTTGTTGACTTTCACCTGTGAGCTCTAAGGGAAAAGAGTAGGTATGCAGCAGTGTAGGCAGAAAGCATGCAGAAATTACTGTTCTTACCTTTTTTCTACTTGATCTGAATTTGCAACTGCATCCATTTTTATATAAGCTGTATATTATGGACAATATTTTGAAGCCATATTTAGTACTGTTCCTTTTCCATGTCTTGACTAAGGCTTAATTTTGAAGTCTTCCTGATGCACATCATTAGAACTAATTTGGATCAGTTCTTTTATAATTTTTCAGTTTGTCTGTAAATTAGCAGAAGAAAGGCTTAATGCATCTAGCGTGACATATTTTGATGGATGTAAAATGTCATCTGGAAAGCTTCTTATTTCTTTAAAATGAAATTAACTATTCAAAAATACTCTCCAGAAATGGAAAACCTATTAGAGTGTCTGTAGAAAGAAGTAGGAACTTGGACTCTTCCATAGCACCTTGGGAAATAAAAAGACTTTGGACCACTGAACTGTCATCTCTTAATTGTATACTCCTCTTCCAGAATTCCCTATGAAAAAAAGCATAGATAACTTCTCATTAAAGATAATTATTTCAGACATATTAATTATTTTTTTCATACAAGTAAAATAAAAGATGGTATGGGAATGGAAAAGGACTTTGACAGCCTTCCATTCTGCTAAGCAATTCTTCAGAAGTGTATTGCAGTATGGAAAAGGACATGATTTAAATTGTCTGACCTCCATATTTTGTTCTGTCTTTCATTAAATTTTATCATGAGTGCAGTTTTGTCCTATAAGAAATGAGAAGGCACAGCAATCTAAAAAAAAAGAATCATTATAAGGTGAAGATTGTAGGTGGACAATAACCACTAAGCATTTTTTGTGTCTAACCACAGGGATTAAAACAGGCTCAAACTCTCAAATTAAAGTAAAAGCAAGTGATATTTAAGTCATGCCAAGGAAACACATTTAGGGAAAAAACCTTTAAAAGTTGCCATCAGAGCCCCTCCACGTACAGATTAAGTAAAAAATCTCTTATTGAACTTTTCAGTCTTACACATTGAATTTATCTTTCACTCTTAGGAGGGAAAATACAGGCTCTGTCATTATTTACAACATTTACAATTTACAATTTATCTGGACTAATTGTGAAGCTGATATGCAAACAATGCTTGAAAACATGACAGGTATTTTATTTACGATTTTTTATTCACAGGGGAGTGTGTACAATAAAGTGTGTTCATACTCTTGCAGATCTTTTGATTCAGACCCAGGTGAATTTTGAAACAAATATTTTCAGTTACATGAGAGACAGGATCTGAATTTTATATCTACTTTAAGTGTACAAGCAAGGAATAAAATAACCTCTGAAGATTAAATCTTTATATTGAATTATTTGAGTAAAGAGTTTTTAGAGAAGAGCAGACACATTTCTGTGACAGTATTCAGTATCTGAACAATAAAAAGTATTCCATAATCACCTTAAATAATTAGCTGGACAGTTCCTGTTTCTGCTTATGCTTGCAGAAGATGTAGTGAGAATAATTGTATTTTCTTGCATTTATTCCATTGAAATGATATCTTAATGATTTCCTATTGGCATTTTATTCCATTGTGAATGGACTCTGAGCAGCTCGGTGTGAGTTGTCAGCTGAAATTCAAACTGTGCCTCAATGGAGTCAGGGAACATTTGATTTCTTGTCCTAATTGGAGGCTTTCCATTAGCTACCAGGACATCAAATCACTCAGAAAGATGCTGGATTGGATTAGGCAAGTTTAGAAGATCTGAAACCTCCCCAGGACACACAAGCCTTATGTGCACCATCCTTCCTAGAAAGAAACAAATCAGAGTCAAAATTGGTTGGTTGGATGCAGAGTTTAGGTTGAAATTTCCCCCTGACCCTTCCATGCAAAGTAAAGGAATCCCCCCAGCAGTGTCTGGGCTGTTCCAGGGGCAGATGCTTCCACTTGGGGCTCTCCAGCTTCAGCAGCACCCTAAACTCCATGAGCCCCCTGAGCACCTTCAGTGCCACAGGCATGCAGGGCTGGGATAAATGGAATGTGAGTCAGTTGTCTGCTGTCTGGGGGTTACAGAACTGTCCTGAGCACTGGTCTCTTCTCTCTGCTGACCACTTTCAGCATTTCATTTGTTCAACCTCTTCTGCTTCCTTTTCATTGCATTTGGTGTCACTGCAGAGCAAATCTTCACCTGCCATACACCTACTCCACCTGTGAGTAAGAAAATTCCTAAATTTGCATCAAAAAAGCTATCTTTGAGTCAAGTATTAATTCAGTATGCACACTGTTGCAATGGTAGATGTGTCACTGCACACAAGACAAAGAGACTGAGTTCTGGCTGAGCTAAATCTAAATAACAATCACTAAAAGGCATGCAAAAGCAAGCCAGACAAAGTTATTTATCTTTTCCTTTTTATGAATGACTGAAGAATGAGTTGGCATTTAGTCTGTGGAAGGTTGAAGGCTGAGCAAAGCAAAATTAGAAGTCTTCTCATCAGAGTATTTAAAACAGTTTGGTTTTATTCAGTTTTGGGGGATTTCTATACTTGATCTTTTCACTTTTGAGCCTGGTGAACACATTGGACAAAGGATATTAATATTAAGAAGAAGCAGAGGTTTTTGTCTGCTTCTCAGAAATGGAAAAAAATATTTAAAGGATTTCAGCATTAATACATGCAACAGCCACAATTGAATTTAAGAACCACATGACTAATTCTGAGGAAATATGTAAATAATCTTCCTCACAGAAACAGTCTGATTTAATATTGTGGGTATATTTAGGGTAGTGAAATTATATCTCAGTGCATAGTTAAAAATGTCTGAGTGCATGATTCAAGCAATTTAGTTTCAAATTCTTTTTACAAGGTTTGGGCCATAATACATTTAGGAACATGTTAGTTAAATTGACCTGTGCAGTGGTAATGTTAGCCCAAAGCTCCTGTAATTGAAACACATTGCACAACTGGGTTTTAAAGAAGGAATATTTTTTGGCTTAGACATGTCCTGATTGTAAGATCCAACCCCGAGCAATTTCCTTCTGGGGCTTTAATCTCAGATCACAGTTTTAAAATGAATCTCTTGTCCTCCCCAAGAGCTGCATGAATTTAACATCCCTTTTTCTTACACACAAGATCATACAGTACAGTAGTGGGCATGCTGCTATGATTTATTTATCAACCAAAGTGCAAGTTTGACAGAGGCTAAAAAAAGAGTTTGAAAGCGAGCAGTGGATGGTTGAAATTAGCATAGAGCCAGAGCCATAGGAACACCCTTAGCCTCTGGTGTGGTCATGCAAGAATTACAGTCAGCTAATTGAAAAAAGTAATTTATTTTTTTTAGGAAGAAATTATGAAGGAAAGTTTGAAACTGGATGTGATCATGCTCAGAATTTTCTTATCTCTCTGAGTCTGCTGAGAGTCTGAAACAACTGCTCTGAGCAAAGAAGCCAAGTATAAGCCATTTTCAAAAGTTTTTGTTGTGAAGAACAGAAAAGGAGATGAAGAAAACGTCCAGCAAAATTCCTCTGCTGCAGTTTCAAACTCAGGGAAAGCAGCCCTGCTTCAATACTGCAGGTGCTCTCTGGGGGCTCAGGTGGCACCTCCCTCAGCTGCCCTAGACCTGTGCCTATATTTTGAGGGGAGGAATTCTGAGCTTCAGCAGCTCTTAATTCAAGTTCAAATATTAGTGCCAGGCAGCCCATGGCAAGGCAAGGCTTCATTATTTTTTTGTCAGGATTCCACATGTGGCAGGGGCTGCAGCAAATGAATTGTAGGAGGCTGGTGAAAAGGTGCATCATCATCCTGACGTGCACTTCACATGTTGCTTATGTTAAAAAGCCATTATTCTCAAAGGGGTTTTATCAGGCAGACAGATTTTGGAGGCTTTCTGAGGGGATGACACACAGTCATACTGGTGCCTGAAGCTTTCAGCATCCAGGTATTCCCAAAATCAGACCTCCCTGAACCCCTGGGTTATGTGGTGGAGCAGTGCTACCCTGAGGACTGAACTGTCTGCAAATCAGAAGACTGGTAACCCAAGGAAGCAAAGGGTCAGAAGAAACACTTTTCAGAAACAGGAAGTAAAAATATATGTAAGGGATTTTAGAAGATTCAAGATTTCATCATCTACTTTTGTATTTAAGGTGGTAAAACATTAAAAATACCACAGGTATAGTTCACAACAGGGCCAAAGGAGGTTAAATCAATATCCAAACTCACAATAAGGATGGTTAAATCCTGTTTGTGAGCTGTGAAAGTGCCAGTCTTTATTAATTCCTTGAACTTTACAAACAGAAGGTGAGAAAAAAGGAAGAAAGGAAGACTCATTTGTTGGTTTTTTTTTTTCTGATGTAAAAATTAATGTTCATCACCTCACTTTAATGACCCCATGAGATAGCAAGCCAGTAAAAGCATCTCATTTGCTCTGCACGTCAGGACATAAATATTCTATCTCCATCACACTGTGATAAGGAGTAAAAAAGCACATCCCTTTTTTTGGAGTTGCCTGGATGTTTTACTGTGCATAAGCATAATAACTGTTATTTCCTGTCATTTTCCAGCATTTTTATGTTCTCTTAAAAAAGGCAGTTGAGCTCCCTCATCTCTACTGGAAGTGCAAACCCAGGAATGGTCCCTGGAGCCAGTGTCCGATGTGAACTGAGTGAATACAGAGCACACGTAACAGGATGCTACACGATGGCAATAAACCACTTACACAATGATCATGGAAAAACTTTCTTGCTTGTGAGCTTTGTAGCACTGCTGGATGCAAGAAATATCCCAGCACCCAGGTGAGCTGGGATTCATGGGGAGAGAGGCATAAATAACTGGGTGAGAAGAGGACTGGCTGTCGTGAACTTGCCCTTGGCTCTTCTGCAGCTGCAGGAGAGGTGGCAAAGCACAGGTGTAACTGAGGGCTGGTTTAGCCTCTGTCTGCAGAGCAAGAGGTGTGAATTGCCAGATCTTTGCCCTGCTGACCACGTGTGCCACTCCCATCAGACAAGAAATCTCCCAGTGGCACTTGACTCACTGGCCCCACACTGATGATGAGATGCAGGATGCCCCGTGCCAGGCTGTGACATTTGAAAGGAGGGAGATGCAGCTGAGCCCATGCCAAGGCCTGCCCTGCAGTCCTGAGCTCAGCACAAGGGTGGGATTTTTGATGTAATATGTGTTGGAGAAGCTCTGTGATTTTTCAGGAGTGCACTGCTGACAGCAGCAATCACTTAATGCACCATTAGATCTTACAATAATTGGTGAGTACAGGCTCCTTTACAAGAGGAGAAGTGATTTCCACATTTTATGTAAGTGCACTATTAGTCATGTGCCATTGCTGATATATTTGACTTATTTGTTGTCTAATGTTTGAGGTGAATACTATTTAAGATTTATTTTGTAATTTCCACTATGCCAATGTAAAACATGTAGTTTGTTGCCATCAGGTTGGAAAAAAAATTACCTCTTGATGCAAAAAGGGTGTCAAGATTTGAAACTCCCCAGTGACAAATGACAGAGGCACCAAATATACCTTGTTCCTGTATATCACTTCTTTGAATATGATGTGCTTTTTATATAACATTGTGGGTTTCATTCCTGTCCCCAGAATACCCTTGGAACTGAGTAGTGCTGTCCCAGCAATGTTATTATGCTGACAAAAAGATTTTAATTTTCAGACTGTTATAAAATATATGAATGCAGGCATAATGTTTTAGTTGCATAATGTAATACCAGGAATAGCTCACCAGTCATTTTAATCAGATCATAATTCACTCAAACCCCCAATAATTTGCAGTATAACTTGTCTAAATGGAGGTCAGAGAAGATACTGGTAAGGTCAGTAATCAGTGCTGGTACTGAAAGCTGGTACTTGGTAGATAGGAAAATAATTGTGAACTGTATAAAATTTGAAATGTTTTACTTGTGGGCCTGCTACAATCTTGGGGTCTTCTTCAGTTCATAGGAATTCTCATCTACTTACAGTCATTAATGCTTTCTGATTTGTACAGAACCACAAATTAAAGGAAGAGCTGCCTTCAAATCATTAACTCTACAGTCTTTTGGAGTTAATAGGGTTGATATAAAATCACCATTATAAAACCTTCTAAAACCTGATAAGAACGCTAAAACGACATTGTACCACATCTGTTCTGTTCAGTTACCCCCATTTACAATAATTGCAATAGAAATTCCTCCTTGCTGAGAAAACTCTGGACAGCTGGAATATTCCCTTTAACCTGCATGAAACTAACAGGCATCACATCTTTCTTGTTAGCTATTCTGCACAACATTTCTCCTGCCAGCCAGTGCAATTTAAATCACCTGCATGCCTGAAGTAAGGTCAGGGACATTGAAAAGATGAACAATTACTCTGAGTGGTTTTTAACAACAAGAATATATTAGATAAGTGAAAACATTTATTATTCACTGCAAGAATAGTTAGAGAACTATCTTGGAAATTTGCTATATTCCTGAATAACAGGCATCTAAATTATTCCGATCATTAGTAGGATGCTTTCAAACGTTGTAAACATCAAGAACAACTTGAGATTAAAGATCTGGGCAAAAACTTGTAGCTGAAAACTTAGCTCATCAGTAATTCAAAGTAGTTCTGGGAAATGTAATCTATTTCTTGGCAATGCTTTATCTAAACCCGTGGCTGTGTGGGTTTGATTGCTCTTCTGTGCCACAAGGTGTCATTGTTTTACCATTATCAGCTTTCAAAATCCACACTATAGGAAAATCTGCAAAAATTCCTTCGTCTGGCATTTTAAGAACTTGGAAGCAGACACAGATAATTATCTAGGTTTTTGTTGCTTGAGAAATGTAGAAAATAGCAGCCTGTCAAAGACTAAATCAGAAAGATCTCTTTGACACCTACTAATGTACCAGCAGGCCTTCAAGGTCTTCAGGCTCGTTAGTTTTTCCCTTTCTAGTGTAGAGGCATTTTGTGTGGCCGTGTGATCCCCTTGCCTCGACAGGAGGTAAGGAACTCTAGCTCTATTTTGCAGGCTTGGGGGATGACCTGTGCTACTGGGGCAAGCCCATCTTTCTGTGCCCCTCAGGCCAAGGTCAGGTTTGCTTCCCCTGCAGTCCCTGCTGGCTGCTTGCCCTGGGAAGGCTGCCTCACTGCTTGCTTGGTCAGGGAGTGATTTGGGTGGGAAGGGACCTTTAAAGGTCATCTAGTCCAACCCAAACGGGCCTTGAATGTTTCCAGGGATGGAGCTTCTATTCCTTTCAGGGCAGCCTGTTTCAGTGCCTCATTACCCTCATTGTAAATGATTTCTTCCTAATATCTAATCTAAACCTCTTTCCACTCAGAGCCACTCCCCCTTGTCTTATCACTGCAGTCCTTGTGAAAAGCCCTTCTGTGTCTCTCTTGTAGCCCCTTCAAGGTACTGAAAGGAGCTCTAAGGTGTCTCTGGAGCCTTCACCTCTCCAGGATGCACAGCCCCAGCTCTCTCAGCCCGTGTTATCAGAGCAGAGCACTGGGTGATGCTGAGCCTGTCACACAGACGTCAGGTAGGACACTGCAAAGGAGAAATTCTACTATTGAGCACATACAGGAAGAGAATGGACTCGAGCATTAGCAGTAGCAAACCCCAGGAATATTGATGCATTCAGGAGATTTTCCAGACAGATGCCTAGTTGCCAAAACATGGCTAAATTTCTCAGGGAAAGCCAGGGGGAAAGCAGGTATCCATCACTTTTACAGGTCTTGCCTGGTGCTGTGCTGGGAATTGGCTGCTCAGCCAGGATTTCTCTGTCCTGAATGGGAGCCACGTCGGGAGCTGCTCAGCCACTGAGCTGTGTGCTCTGTACTCAGGGCAGCCAGAAACACTATTTCCAATGAGGTCATGATGCAAAAACCTTGAGAAAAACTAGGTGGTGAGAGAGAGGGAAAAGAAGGGAACAAGATGAGCTGGCTCACAAATACAGCAGGAGAGACCAAACATCAACTTGCAAGGCTGGAAGAAGTGCTGGGAAAGAGGACAGAACAAGAGAGCTGTAAAGGAATGTTCAGCAGTGAGTGAGGAGCTATTGCTTGGAATTTTTTTCCCACATACTTATGACCTTGGAGAAGACATTTGAGGTTCCCATCATGGGATGGTTTAATAGGAAATGTTGATGTGTTAATAGGAACCTGCTGGTGTATTGCACAGGCATTCAGTGTTGAGACCAAAGACTGTGAGTTAAGAAGGCCACATACAGCCATCCTAGTTGTATCCTTAAATTATAAATCTAGCAACATACTGCTAAAATAAAATAAAATAAAATAAAATGAGCCCAGGTATCCTAGGCATTAAATCCTATCAATCTCAGCTGAAAATGGATGTTTAAAGTAGCAAGTAGACATTTCATTTTGTAACTGGTCTTGGAAATCTCAGTGGACCTTCCAAAACTTCAAAACCATTGAAAATGTTTCTTCATCCTGGGATGAAGATTATGGACAGAATGACATGTGAAAAGTTTGCTGGAAATTGCTGTCTAAATCATTACCTTTTCTGTGCACAAAGAGTGACACTCTGAAGTGTTGAAGTGTGGAAAAGAGGGGATTTATCCACAGGAGTTTGCTGGATTTCAGAAAGACATTAGGCTGTGTAATTGCCTCAGTCAGTTTGCTGTAGGGAGTGGAAAATATGACTCTGCTGCATCAACTTTTCTTCTGAATTTTATCACTGGTTAGTTAGAGATACATTTTTTGAGCAGTCAGAGAGCTGTCATTCAGTATTGATACTGAAAAAAATCAGCAATAAAAAAGCACACAGATTATTCTCTCTGGGCCTTCTGCTGTCCTGTTCTTACTAATGAATGTACCAAACATAACTTTTTGTCTCTGATTTAATACACAAAACAAGCCACACTTTTTGAGAATGTCTCTTACCAGGTGCTGGCAGCAGAGGTGAGCACTGTGGCACCCCCTGCACTGTGTGTTGCTGTCTCACCTCACCCTGCTTCCAGCTCACACTGCTGCACATCTTCTCTGGCAGGTTTCTGTGTTTAGCTATTTCACCCTGCTTTTATTCTGCTTTCATTAGGCTTCCCTAGCCAACATACACATGCTTTTAAGTATCTAAACTGAAAATCAGTCTTCACAGAACCAGTGTTAAGTCTTGTACTGTCAGTCAGAGCATGACTTGTGTCACTGGAACAGAAGGTCTTTATGATCTTTATGAGGTATGCCTTCAGGACCTTTATGCACTGTATAAAATCTTTCCCCAGGCTGCCAAGGGTACCTATCACCTTTGCTAATGATCCCACAAATGTCACCCTGTTAATGATCTCTTTCCAGCTCAAACTGTAAGCCATGGATGTCTATTTCTCTTGAGAGAGTTAACTTGTGTGTAAACTGCACCTCAAACCAAATGGAGAATGATAAATAGCAATAAGATTTCTGATGGAAAATGCTTTCCACAGAAGGGCTCAAAATGTCAAGTCACAGTTATAAAGATAATGTTTTATCTATCACAAAAAACTCTCATCAAAGCAGGAGCTTTTACTGTGCACTTTATTTGTTGATCCTAGGAAGATGTGAGGTTTCAGACTTCTCTTTTACCTCCTTGTGCCAGTGCAGATGCAGCAGTGGAGGCTCTGGTCACCGCTTGCAGCTGTGGCTGTGATGGCATTTGGGGATTTCTGGAGCAGGAGCTCAGTTCACTGCTGGCCAGATGTCTCAGCATGGCCCTTCTTCCTCTGCTACCCTGGGAGAAACAGCTCAAGTGCCCCAGTACTGCCTCAGCCCCACTGAAAACATTTCTCTGGCCTCCAGAGCAGCAAGGCAAGGAAATGCCCCAGCTCCTTTCAGGGCTTGACAGGACTCATTTCATAAAAGCTCTTTGTATTTGCCACATGTTCAGCAGCTGATCAGGAGCTGCCCAGGAAGGCACAGGTTGGTTCCTTGAGCACCTTCCAGGCAGGGGGTTACCATGGACCCTGTTTGTGTGTCCTGCTTGATGCACAGTGGGGTGTGTGGTAGATTCACTGAGAACACTCAAGCTGTCATGCATGGAAGAGAAGGACGAAAAAATCAAAGTATTTGTCTTTTCAGAGTCCTTCCAGGCTAAACAGGCTTCCCCTCCTCCAACCTCCTAGTAAAAACACTCAATGCTTGGTCAGTTATTGCTCCTGAAATATGTATCCATGTAGAATAACCACTGACCACGTCAAAGGCTCACATGAGCCATGGTGGCATGATGATAGAAATGTCAGGGCAGTCAGACTGCCCAGTTTTGGTACTCCCTTTGTCACATCATGCCAAACATTAGAACAGAGCTGTATGGATGCTGAATGCAGAAGGAAAGATCAAAATTATCTTCAACGTGGAGAAGAGAAAATCAGTGAGATTAGAGGGGACTTTCTTATAGCCAAGTCTTAACCTTCATTTTCAGCTCCAAACCAGACTGCAGTGATTAACTGGACAGGTGGGTCAAGTGCATGATCTTCCTCTGTGGAAAAATAAGGAGAAAAATGATGTGATCCCTTAGAATATCTCATCTCAGTATAAAGGGCTACTGAAGACTGCATAAGAAACAAGTTTCTAGTGACCAAATTATTTTTTATTCTTTCCCACTGTCATTATGTTAATCAAGGATTCGGGTGCTTGTCTACCAATGTCTCATTAATGTTCAAAGGCACTTAACTCCTATTTTTGCCTTTGAAATTCCCCCCCTATGGTACCAAACACATTTCCAGCAGTCTGTCATACTCAGAGTTTATCACATACCCAGCAACCCCTATCTTCTCCAACTTCTGTGCTGAAAAACATTAGCCCTATATTTCAAAAAAATTAATAACCACAGGGACACATTTCAACTTAGCAGAAGCCCAGGATTGTCTTGGTTTCCCACAGCAACCATCAGGAATACTGGAAGAAAATAGGTCAAATGAAAACATTATTCCATGACAAAATCAGAGGCAGAGTTATCATAGTGTTGTTTCTGAAAGCTGGTTGCACAACTGTTTAGATGGGATGTGCATTACACACCAATTCCTCTAAATTATTCTAATTGAAAAAAAATTACACTGTAGGAATGTCTGACCCATTTTGGACAGAGAGCAAAATTAATGGGTCAAGGAAAAGCAACACTTTCACCTTTGTGCAGCATTTTAGTGATACATTGTCTAGACACTTATGAACAGAGTTAATTCTGTGTTTCCTGTTTGGGATATTGTTATAATGATTATAAATTTGACAGCTACAGCAATCTATACTGCAGGTAACAGCAAAATATTGATCTAGGATCAACAGGAATTTAATTTTAGACTACCTTTCTTTTACAGTTTCCTTGGTTAGTAACATGTGAATACATCACAACTTTCTGTTGTTTTTCTTGCTGCTATTTGTTTTTTCATCCCAGAAGCATTTGGGAGAGTCTGTGATACTCTAGAGAATTACTGCATAGAACACAGAGAGCAGAGAAGGCTTTAAGATTGTTATGATCCTTCTACAAAGACAATCTGTTCTTTGCAAAGGATAAGCTAAATATGGTAGAGAAAGAGGTGAACCTCTGAGAAAGTGTGAAGCAATACAAACAGGGTTTAAATAGACCACATACTTGCATAGAAAATAAAGTAGGACTAAATTTAGAAATACTTTGGTTAATAAATAGAGAGAAAATCCCAAATTTTTCAATCAAGTGGATCAAGTTTGAGAAAATATATGCGTTTAACATTGTCACCTTATTTTGAGTAGGAATTGATTGCAATAAGGAGAGTAAATGTTCCTCTTGACAAGCAGAGAAATTGAATTTCAGAACCTAGATGCCATCTTTATAAGCTCAGGAGAGCAAAACACTTCTCTGAATATAATATATTGCTTAGTTTTCCTCAAAACACTTTCTACAGGAGAACAGAATTCTGTGTTCACTGGACTGAATAGTGTGAAATGTTGATGTATGGTAGGGGTTTTGCTTGCTTGGTCAGGTGGGGGTTTTTGCCTTTTTTTTTTGTTTGTTTTTTTCACCTGTAAGGCATCATAGCACCTAAGTCTTCTATTTCTACTTACATGCATTGTGGAACCAAGCTAAAGATTATGTCTTTCTTCTGCTGGTTCTGTTCAAAATCACTGCACGATGAAATGTCGCATTGAAATTTTTAATTTGTTCATTTTGGTTTTGCTAAATGCTGTCTCCATCCATATGGATGGTTTCAGTCGTCTGATCACAAATGCTAATTACTCTCTGCAGAGTTATTCCTCTCCCCCTTTGGCCAGGTCCTGGCTTAAAACCTATTTCCCACCAGGGAGCAGTCTGGACTGAGTGGTCTCTTCTTATGGCATGGATCAACTTGTGCCACAAGATATCCCCCTCCATCACCAGGACCTGCTCAGCCTCCATCCCAGCTCCATAGAAACCCTGGCATTGCTCTGAGTGGGGCTGAGTGAAACCTCTTGCTTCTCACAGACTTTCTCCTGGATTCTCATATCCTTTATCACAAACAGGAGTCTTTGTGTTGATCCATGTCTTTCAGGCATATGAATTTGAGATTGTTTTCTATGCATAGTTTAATACAAAGAGCATGATATTCTGCTTTTACAAATAAAGAGGAAGGAAATTAAGCATTAGATACCAGCTGTTGAGCTTACTGTCAGCTATTTTGGAGCAAACCGTGACTAAATCCATGTAACAAGGGGACTTGCATAATGGAATTTACTTTATTCTGCATTATAATGCAAATCTCTATGTCCTGTTACTCCAGCTACAGTATTTATACCAAAATAGCTGATGATGCAAACCAGATTTCACTACTGCTGAGACCTTGCTCTCTGACATTTCTTCCATTCATTTGGGGAAAAAGCCCACAATTTCCTTCCAAATATCTCCCCCAAAAGCTTTTAAGAGATAAGCATTTTTTCCCCTGCTTTATTCTAATGTAAACTTGAACCCATAAAGTTTCATCAAAAGAGCATAAATCTTTCCCCTCCAGAAGTTATCTGCCGTGTTTCTTCTTATCCTTTGGATGACTGCAGTAATTTTTATGCTGTGCTGTCGGGAGTGTAATGTTAAGTGCTTCATTAATGATGATTTGTGCCATTGGAAAGTTTAAAATGGGCAGATCATGGCAAGGACCTGACATTATTTATTTTCGCTCTTTGTATTAAACTCTGCAAAGAACATTTTAAGAGCAGTTTTGCTTCCACTTGGGGATGCCATGGGCAGTATTTCATATGCCATTGCCTCAGAGACAGCATTAACCAGGACAACAATAATAATGGCTGCACACATTGCTAATAAATATTTGCATTTATTTGTAACAAAAGGGATACATTTCACTGTGTGAGAGGAAGGAGATCAGTAGAGGTGCTTGTCTGCATTAGGAATAAATGATAATTCCAGAAATTTTCTGCTTGGAGGGTTAAAAAGTAATAATTATATCTCCAGGACCCAGGCCCTGCCAAGTGTGGCACAGCAGAGCAGCTGAGAGTGAATATGACTGGGAGCTGGGAATTGCCCTGGGGAACAGGCTGGGGCTCCCTGGGGTACCTCACTCCAAATGAAAACAAGGGGATCTCTCTTTACCTTGGAGGTGGGGAGGGTTAGGAAGCAGCAGGAGGAAGGAGGGGATGCCTCAACACTCAGAAGTGTTGATGGATTTAGATCCTGACCTGGCTCTTGATTTGGGACCTGGTCCTGGGTGTGGGGTGATGTCCAGCTTGTTGCTTGCCTGGAGAGTGAACCATGAGGCAGAACTTGTGCTAAAACCCAGACAGGATAAAATAGTCACAGCACAACTTTATACAGGAAAAGTGAAAGACCTTTTTAACATTTCACTATCTATTTCTTTTCTCCCTATGCTATATTAGAATATCAGAGGAAACATTTGCTAAGCAAAATTCTTTTTTTGCTAAGACCAGCACAGGGTGGTATAATATGGTTTCTTTGCTTAACTAATTTCTATAAGACTTTGAAAAAACATTAATTTGAAACAAATTAAAGGAAGTGTATTTTTTTGCCTATTTGATATATAAATGGACATTTTACTGCAGCTTAAAGTTCACATGACCTCCTTTAAACACCAGGCTCAGGTAATGCCATATGGTAGGTAATTTCAATTGTGTGTTTTAGCTCATTAGGAGTGTATTTCTCTAGGCAGACTGGAGCTCAAGAATGTACATTAGGAAACTGGAAAGAATTACTTCTGAATATTTGAAGCCCTTGTCTGTGGACTCCAAGGTGGCTTTCAGAAACAAATAATGAGAATAAGCTGCATTTCTCAGTAAAAAAAAAAGTTAAAAATACAGTGTCCCAAAATAATCAGTTTTAGGACCAGTATTAAATAAGTTTGTAGGAAAGGAAAGGTCAAACACAGTATTAAAGGGCTCTGAATTAAATACCCTAGAGAAATTAAATTGTTAATAAAGACTCTTAGAGCCCCTTTATGACTGGTATTTCTTGGTCTTCTTCGAAGAGACCAGATTGCCTGTGTGATGTAAAATGTCACTGGAAAAATATTCATTTAATCAGCATGGATTAAAATATATGAATCTTTGCCTGGTTCAACTCAGCTGCAATAATTTTCCAGCACACATCTGTAGCAGTCAGACATCAGCCTGGATGAGTTTGTGCTCCACAGTTCAATCATTCTCTGGTGTTCTTGTATGGGAAAAATCCAGAAATTAGTTTCATAAAGTGAAATTTTTCAGGAATCACAATTCCCACAATATAAATGAAAACACAAATTAGATGTTAGGGGCCCTCACCAATTTCAGTGACCAGACTGCTACTCATTTCAATATGTCTGGGAAAAAAAACCCCACAGAAATGGGTTTATGACACAGGAATTATTTAGTACAGATTATATTTAATTTTACACTTGATCAACAAGCATAATTTAATTTAATGGTAGAGAAACAGAGTGAACAGAGAGGTACTTGCCACGTGTGGGGAAGGGACCCTATGAGGAGAGGAGTCACCAGGAGGGAAAAGGAAGGAGGGAAGTCTGGCTGGAAGCTTCATGCCAGCTCTGGTGCCTGCTGGGATCCTTCACATCCACGACACTTCTCCTGACAAGAAATAGATCAACTTCTCACTCTCTGCAGGATGCAGCAACCTTGACACGCTGCTACTCTGTGGGATGATATGAAAGACAATAAAAGAAAGGAATGTGTTCACTCTAATTGGCAGGGGAAAAAAATAACGAAGAAGTGAAGAATTTTTTGTGAACTAAATCTTGTTAGGGTGCAGGCTCACCTTAAGAGTTGTCCAAGCAGTGCTATTCCCAACAAATCAAATTAATCTGAAGTATTGGTTATTTGCATCCAGGATTCTGATGACCTCACATGAGCAACAATTTGCTGGCAGTGTTAACAATGGAAGAACTGATACTCAGAAACTCCCAACACATTTAAAGCAGCACAGATGTCATATGTCTACTCCCAGTTAGCAGTACAAGACATTAGCAAGCTCAGTGATCAGTTCAAAAAAGTTTTTTAAATCCTGAATACATCCATTTGCCTTCTGAACAATGAAATTGCCTTGTGGGTTCATTTTCCCCTCCCATTTTCTCCACCTAAAAGCAGCAGTTTGGGAGGCTCATTTCCATTACAGATGCTGCATGTGCATAAAAGGAGAGTGCCTGTGGAGAAAGCTCTGTTTTAGATGTGCTCCCTGTGGAGTGCATTTTTTATCAAAACCCATTTCTGATAAAACATGCTATTTGAGCTACTTTTCAGTTGTAAAGAATCTCATGCAGAACTGCTGCAGTTGGGCCATGGCATGCAAAGTCTGGGGTGCCCAACACTTGGTGTATGAATTGAAGCTGCAGCAGTGTGGGTAAAGGTATGGGGTCCAGTCAGGACACTGCAAATCACAAATACAGCTATGTGGAATTTCTCAAATTAATACAATACTCTCTTGAACTGTATCTATAGACAAATCAAAATAATATGTCAATATATGCTGAGTTTCATAAGTAGTTCAGCCTTCCACTCCTTCCCTTCTCCCCAGTTAAAAATGAATATTTTTTTAGACCTAGTTTTACCCAGCTCTTCCACCATGAACCTGTATCTGTTTGCAGATTTCAGATTGACCACCCTGTGGAAATCTCAGTTGTTATATTTTAGCATATTTCAGTGCTGGGTAGATAAGGAAAATGCTTTCCAGGCCCATTTTGAAAAAAGGCTGAAGCAAATATCCAGTTCATGTGAAGTATCTGAGGCTCCATACACAGAGAAAAGTGGATGCCTGTCCCAGAGGAAACATTTCAGGGACAGTTAATGCCTCATCACCTTAGTCATCAGAAACTCAACACAACTGATGAGCAATTAATCCTGTGGAAGCCAAAATTCATTAATTCCAGTTCTCATGGCAGTAGAATACAAACAAAACTTCTTGACTTTTATGTCAAGTGATCGTACAATCACAGAATGCTGTGGGTTGGAGGGAACCTTACAGATCATCTGCTTCCAACCCTCCTGCCATGGGCAGGGACACCTTCCACTAGACCAGACCCAAGGCTCCATCCAACCTGGCCTGGAACACTTCCAGAGATGGAGCATCCACAGCTTCTCTGGGCAACCTGTGCCAGGGCCGCACCACCCTCACAGTACGGAATTCCTTCCTAATATCTAATCTAAACCTACTCTCCTTCTGTTCTAGATCATTCCCCCTTGTCCTATTATTACATGTCCTTGTAAAAAATCCCTCTCTTTCTCTCTCCTTGGCCCCCTTTAGGTATTGGAAGATGCTCTGAGGTCTCCCTGGAGCCTTCTCTTCTTCTAGGTGAACAACCTCAACTCTCTCAGCCCATCTTCATAGGAGAGGTGCTCCATTCCTCTGATCTTCCTCATGGCCCTGCTCTGGACTGGCTCCAAGAGGTCCATGTTCTTCCTGTGGTGGTTCCCAGAGCTGTATGGATTCTCCAGGAGGGTCTCACCACAGCAGAGGAGCTGAATCACCTCCCTTGACCTGCTGCCCTCTGCTCATGTGGCACAGCCCAGGATATATTTGCCTTTCTGGGCTGTGAGTGCGCGTTGCTGGGTCATGTCGAGCTGCTTGTGAACCTGTGACACCTTCATGCAGGCAGCAATTATCAATCTTAAAAATAAATAAGGTTTTTTTTTTCTTATCAGTGAACATTTCTTATCAGAAATGGTACTCCAGTGTCCCACCACTCTGGACAAGTGGGAAGAAAGCAAGCAGCAAACAAATAAGGCAGACAAAACTGGAAATAATCATGAAAATATAGGGGATTGAGGGGGGTAGAAGGGAGGGAGAAAATGTCATCCTCATCTGAGAGGAAGAACTTGAAGAAACTGAGAAAGATGCTAAAGCATGATACAACAGTAATGATCAGCAAAAGTAGGTGTTGGTGCTTCTTCCATAATAGGAGAAATTTTGGGACTGATCTTTATCTCACAGAATTATTCAGAGGGGAGAAAGCAATAAAGGAAGGAAAAGCAGTGTGCTGTGCTGTGGCCAAAATTGAGTACATCCTTTTTTCCCTTAAATTAAGACAGAGTATTTTTGGATTTTTTTATTTCCTAATAAGGGAATGTCATGGTTCCCTGGCAAATCTGTGAAATATGAGTTTGCTGACATCAGTGATGATTTTGATAGATAGACTGAAACATTTTCAGTCATAAATTAAAGAGAAGGAAACTTATTAAAGGAATTTCTTCCAACTTCTTTATTAAGTCAACATAAATTCAGTGTTTTTTGGCAGTTTGAATAAAAAAGCCATATACTGTGTGAATCACCCGTGTTCTCTTTCAAACACTGGGGGTTTTTCTTATGAAAAATATCTATATTTGTGAAGCCTGAATATTTTTGCATACTTTGCCTACAGAAAATGCAGAAAGTCATACAGGTGCAGTATATCAATATGCCACATTTGTGAAACGACCGTGTGTGGTATTTTAGCTTGAACCAGGATTGCAGTTTCATCTCCACTTACTGCATTTCACATCAGAGATTTGTCTTGGAGGATGCAAACCAGATGAAAGTGAACTGTCAGACACAGTCCTGGTGGCTACATAAGGCCCTTCAGCTGCTAATGAGCAATTAATGCATAAAGCCAGAGCTATTCTGGCATAGCCACCCCCTTAAATTCTTATGGTGTGTTTGACACGTGCTCAGCATCAACTGCTGCAAGCAGCAGGTCTGCATTAGCAGTCTTGGTAATGGAAACAGTCTAAAAGTGCCAGCACTCAGTGCTTGAGGCAACACCCAGCCCATGGGGGGCTAAAGTGTGTCGCCCTGCTTTTGCAGGGTTCCATGGTTGTAACTTTGTAGTACAAGTTTCCCATGCATTTTCTGTAAACATGGTCCTTGTTTTTCCTAACTGTCCGGGACTGTTTTGCACTTGTAGATTGTTTTTCATTCCTTTCCCCTAGGGTGGAGAAAGATGATTGACCATGTCTTTGTCCTGTAAACTTACAGAGGTGTTGACCCCTCTCACCAATCCCTGATTGTCTTTAGAAACATATATAAATAAGAGAATAAAGAAGGGCAGCCCTTTTGGGTGGTCCTGCCTGGAGATCCACTACTGCGCTGGAACCTGTGTGTTTCTTCTGTTGCCAGCTGTGCAACAAAAGTGCATTTCCCAGTCCTGGCTCTGCATGCCCAGCCTGGTCCTGTTTGACATCTGGCCCCACAGCCAGGGGCTGAGCTAAGGTGCACCTCCACAGCTCCCTGGGCTGGACAATTCGGGGTCAGGATGGTTGGGGCTGCTCTCCTAATAGAGACTGCCTGTCCAGAAGTGTAGGCACATCTGGAGAGGAAAAACTGCCCCTACACCTGGACACTCAGAGGATGAGTTATTTGGGGTTTGTTTTTTATATCTCCCCAGAGCCCAATGTGTCAGTCTGCATGGTGTCTGTCTGACAAATACAAAACTCTGCTCCTGCTGCTTTTCAGAAGTCACATCTGCTTTAGAAAAATAGGATGTCTTCCCTGAATGTACATTCACCATTCCTATAAACTCTGCTTTCAATTCAAGTTAAACAGATAATGCATGAGAAGCCATAAGTTACTGGTAATGTGTACAAGGATGTTGTACCTTTTTCAAGGCAATCACAAAATTAAGGAAAAACACAACAAGGAATACAGAGAAGGGCCCAATTTATTAAAGTAATCTTTTCTTTTTTTTTCACTAAAAAAAATGTCTGCCTTCTCAGCTGTAATGCCTCATTCCAAGGGCTTTTATTTTTAATGGAAAGAAACCACCTTGAAAAAAAAAAACACAGTAGCATATAACCATGCTAGACAGATAGATTTATTAAATGATTTTTCCCTTCATAGATTTCTCAGGCATCTTAGACCATATATGTGGGCAATACAGCACACAGAGGAAACAATTTCATTGTGGACACAGAGCTTGGAACACATACAGACATTTGTACTTACTAATAAATGTACATGGATACTCACATGCACAGCCAAATAAGCTTCTGTCTTTTGCCATTCTGATATGTGTACAGCTATAGAAGTACCAGTATCTATATCATTTTGCCCATCTATATTTCTTTCTATGAATGATAAATAATTAGTGGTGTAGCTATAAAGCTTATATATTTCTAGCCAATGACACCTTCAAGGTCCCTCTGCTGCCTACTGCTTGACCTTGGTTTAAAAGCACACAGAATGGAAACCTTGAAACCAAGATCAGCAGGATTCATTCTGACAGAAAACAGATGCAGCACAATGGAGAAAAATACACATTTAATTTTAATCCTTTTTTTTTTTTTTTTTAACAGCCTGACTATTACCAGTTCTTAAAAAAAATCCTAAGGTACAGACTGTCCTTCACACAAGTATCATATATTTTAATACTCCAATTAAGTTTTGAATGGATAACATTGTAGTTACAGTCACTAGCAATGTCTACATCATTCCTCCTCCCTTTGGACACGGCAGCAGTACAACAATGTGGAAGTAACATAACAAAGGGCTGTGGCCTTAAGATGACCCTTCTTAATGGAAGATTCCTGACTTCATGGAAGTACAATAAGAGGCATTTTATTTCATAATATTTGGACAGGAAGGTTACAAGACTGCAATATAGATAGATGACACACAGCAATGTGACCTTAAAGATGCTGCTTTTGTCTTACATTACTTTTCAATTTTATGTTCTATCTCAGGCCACCTAATCTTAGGTAGGGCTTAATAGGCTTCTTGTTTTCTGAAAGGGAATGAAAACAATTATCTTTACAAAGTGGGGAAGAGTGTTTGAGATCATGTCACATGTCACTGGTGAAGGTCCATATGGAATGGACAATCCCATGCCTGGCTCTGCAGCTGCACTTGCCCATGGGAAATGATCACTCAACAGAAGTCTGCCTGAAGTCTTCCCACTAGAATGACTGCTTGCCACTGCATTATTTGGTGCTTTTATAGACAAGAAAATATAAACCTTTGCTGATACTGATTGTTAATTTGGTGCTTTTGTTAGGAAGAAAAGATAAACCTTTGCTGCTATTTTTGACAACGTCATGGAAATGAAAAGGTGCTTAAATAATGAAAAGAGGCAGATCATGTATCCTGGGTTGCTGAAGGTGTTGGTGACCAAAGAAGGATTGTATTAATACTGCTAAAGCATGGGGAAAAAGAATAGAGGAGGGCAATGTTCATAAGGTTGCTGCTGGGAAGCAGCAATACATGGAAGAATTAACTTAGAATAATGCTAAAAAGGACTAGGACTGGCATTGTATTTGAATGGAAAAAGGGGAATATTCTAAAAGGATAGAAAATGACTCTTGTAATGGTTGTAGGGACACTGGCAGACAGTGTACATATCCAGAGTCCATTCTTCATCAGAGTATGTGGGTATGGTTTGTAAAGACAGGAAGGTCTCACAGACCTTTCTGGTAATGTGTGTAATTTAAAGAATCACAATGTGAATGTTTGAATTCTGGAAATTAGATTCATGAAAATTAACTACATTCCACAAATGCTTGAAGACCCAATATAGCAAAAACTCTTGAGCCTACTTTGACAAGCAAAAGGTGGCTAACAAATTGGAGAACTGGGAGGAGTGAATTGTTGTGACAATTGAAACTTTCTGTCACACCACAAGACATTTCTGCAACAGAAAGGACTATTCCTTTATTTTTCATAGGCATTGTAAAATCTTGTAACCCATGACTCAGACTTCCTCAATTTGTGAACATAGAACCATTTTCCATTGCACATGTTTTTAATACTTTCATGTAGAAGGTTAAAGACAGTTAAAGAATTTCTGAAATGGTTCCATTCTGTAAATTGCATAAAAGCAGCAAGCAGGCATCCAGAGGTTTCTTCATCACATGTTAAGTATCACTCCACCCTCTTTTCTGTAATGGACATCTTTATGGACCTCAAATCACCAATGTGGTCTCTTCCCAAGCCCTTTTTCAATGTTTCTATTTATCCAGTTTAGTTCTAGTCTGATGATGCTCTTAAGTCCTGTAGTTAGGCCCTGCAAATGCAGGAATTTCGTATGTCTCAAGCTTCCTCCTGGTGTTTTCAGGCATTACCCTGTCCTGGCTGGTCTCACAGTCCAGCACAGAACAAACTTCTCTTTTTCACTTTTAATAGGAGATTTATTCTCCATTTCTTTAGGGATCACTGTCCTCAGGTATAGCCAGAGAGTCTTTGTCATGCTGATTTAGTCGGCTCTTTTTCATCTTTGCTCCCTTTTCTGTGTGCTCACATACTTAACATACATTCATACCCATACTGGATACATCAGAAGCTCAAAAAAGTTTGATTGTAAAGCTAAGAAAAATATAGGAAAGAAAGTGCTTTATTTATTCTGGGAATATAATTACATGTAGTTGAATAGGAGACTCTGCTCTATAACTACATACAGCTTTTTTTTTCCTTTTCTATTTTCTTCTTTATAAAATTAAACTTTTCTGTGGGAAAATGTGCTGGTAATAACAAGAGCTCTAAGCACAAAATGTCTGATAATGACAGGAGCAATGAGAAGAGAAGCAAGATAGATGGAAGAATAAAGACACTGAAAGAAATGCAGAAAAAAAATCCTGGAAACCTTCACACAGGCCTGGGAGCATATTACTGAATCTGAACCACAGACTTTATTTATGTAATTTTATCAATTACACCTAATTACAAGAATGAATGCTGGCACAGACAGAAAATACTTCACTGAATTTTCCTGCTTATATTTCTCTCTCCTTACTTCTTTTTATTGTTAAACGATTTAAATTAACTTCTATTTTAGACCTTTTAATCTATAAAACCATAAATACCCTAAAGCATGTTTTGGAAGTCAAAATAAGCTCCTAACCTGAGAGATGAGTAAGAGGAGCCTGAGGTATTTTTATCAAAGCAGCCTAAGAAATGGTGCATTGCGGACCTCAGCTGAGACAGTGCAATTAAAGGGAAAGTCAATTGATCACAGGAAGAGAAGGACAAATACCAACAGGTTTTTTTTTTGTCAATTAAACTTCTAAATTACTGTGTGGGATGCACAGTTTTAGCGAAAGATTAGAGCAAGAGACTTTGTAATGCAACAACAAACATCTCTTGGGGAATCCACTGCTGATCCTCTGACCAGTTTCCCACCCTTAGGTTGCTGGAGCAAAGACTGGGGACAAATCTCCTCAGTGGCTGCTGTCATGCTGGGCAGGACGTGTCACTGCTTCTGACTGTACTAAAGCACCATTAATTAGGCAGCAAGGGACCTATTTCACTCTTCAAAACAATGAAACCAGTTAGAGATGATGTTATGGGGTTTTTTACATGAACTGACCTTCACAGGCTTATGCACATGGCAAAACCTTTGCTTTATATTTTAGTTTTAGAATGATTCTTTAAGCTGCTTAATCACAAGCAGAAATGTCCCATTGGAAGCTTCTTTTGTTTTTGAATAACTTTTTGTGAATGGGGCAGGTGTCATCTTCTTATCTTTTGAAGTAGTGTATCTCAGTGAGTCTGGTTCAGGTTTAAATTAACCTAAAGTTCTTGTAGGCAAACACAAAGCACTGACAGTTCTATGAATAAAGAGAACTCTATAAATAAAGAGAGGACAATTATTCATGTACTCTGAAATATATACTGATCACTGAGAAATAAGAAATGGACTTCAGAATGTTGAAATACATAGGAGACAGTGTCTTAATTAGATTTCTGTATCAATTTAGAGCTTAGAAGAACATCAAAAGGCTTGATTCAAAAGGAAAAAAGCAATACCTCTGATTTTCTAAGTAACAGCTGAGAATTTAATTTTACTGCCATCTTCTAGATAGTAATTTGGCAACAGTTTTTTTTCTATTTAAATGAGGATCTATAATAACTCCTACATTACACTGAAATAAATAAGGGTTTAACTTTGGCTTTGTTCAAGATCTTAAGCCAGAAATGGAATTTTTTTATGATTTATTTTGAAATTAATATATCCAAGCTACTGTTTAAACATTAAAACTATCTTTCCTTCCAAAATAATATGATTTGTGTAATACCTGAAAATAGGGGGCAAATCTCCTGCTTATCAGCTGAGTTAAGCAGTTCAGCGAGCATTTAGAAATTTCAAGCATTTAGAAATTTTAAAGAAATTAACAACTCAAATCCACACTTCCTGGTCAATATGGATATCTGGAATTGGCCATACTTCTTTGCTGACAGTGCAGGCAGCTGCTTCCCTTGTCAGTGCTCACCTCCAGGAAGGTAACAGAGTGACCTGGATCTGAGAATCCATAGTTAACCATAGCATTACAGGTATTCTGCATTTTTGCAATAATCATAAGTCACTTTGGGCAGACCATTTTCAGAAGGTGACTGCCTTGCTCTCCAGTCTGAAATCTCTATTCTCTCAGCCTTGTGACTCATAATGCACCTTTAGTCATATTTTAACCTTCAGCATTGCACTCTCTGTCACATTTTATTGCTTAATACATGCTGTTGAGCACAGCAACATCACAGCAACAGATAAACCTCTGTGACTTCTGCATGAAAAACAACTTCACTCACCCTTTTAATAAGAGCTCCCTTTAATTTGAATGTTTAATATGGATGTTCCCCTTTGATATGAATGTTGCATTCATGCCCGTGACATACTTGCAAAATAATAATAACAACAATACTGTCTGTATATAGAAGGGTAAAACAGGATTTTTTTTTTGCCATATTATAAAACCATATTGGTTCTCTGGGTTTGATCTCATTAGACTTAAAACCTCTTTTTTTTTCTTTTTTAAAGTCAATTGAGCTATAAAACACAATAGATTTGGGGATATTTCAGGAATGACTTGAATCTCTTTATATTGAAAGACATCTTCCCTACTTTTTTGTATTTTATAAGGAATTTAATGAAATAATGGTAGCTGGGGAGAGGTAAAGGAGCCCCGAAATATATTTGATATTTCAGATGTGGCAATAACTTATTCTGTGGCTTTACAAACCATATGGATTTACAAACCTACATTCTATGGCAAGCAGAAGGTCCTGGGCTTTTTCAAAAAAGAGAAGCTATGGAGTAATATGATATGGAGTTGACAATCCTCACCAGTCAAATATCACATGAATAAAAAGATAATGGGCTTTTATCTGACACAGTCTTTGAAGGCAAATTTTTTTTAGTTTGTCTTTCAGTTGTTTTCATCTTTTGTTTCATCAGTGTTTACCTCAAGCATAATTCCACTCAGATTTCAAAACCTGCTCATAAGGATTTAGGGAAATTAATTGGAAAACCTCTTTTATGGAGAACTGTATGGAAGTTTATAGAAGTGAAGAGATGATAAGCTTTACCCATATCCCAGTGAGAGACTGAGTTGGATAGTAGCAAACACAGACTGATCTCTGCAACTGTGGCCAATGAAAAGCATGAATAAATTCTCTAGCTTTTGCTTCATTAATATTTACTACTTACTATGACCTTATTTTCACATCACAATACCCAGGAATGGGAGCTTGGCCAAGCTTCTGTAGCAGTTGCTGTGGTGTGGGGGGCACAGACCACACTGCTTCCCCTCGGGTCACCAGGCAAAGGCAGCTCCCTTGGCTGCATTTGTTTGCACTGGTGTGTCCTACAACTCTAAATGAGGGGATCCTGAGGAAAAGAGTGCTGGAGATGAAGGAGTTATTTCCAGCTAACTCATTCAAGTTGCATCTTAGCTTAAAGCACAGTCTCCAGCCATTAGAGTGAAACTCCAGTGTCTGTCAGACACTGCTCCTTCCCTCTTAACATGGGCTACAGCATCCCTACATGTGCCCAAACTGAGTTCCTTATAACCTCCTTAGTATCCCTTCAATTAACTAGAAGATTTGCAAATAGCTTTCTAAGCTTTAATCTGCTTGCTTTCATCCTTTTCCTGCCGTTTGATGGATTGCCCAGACAGGATAAGCAAATGGCAAGACAAATACTTTCAGAGGTAGGAAGGTATCAAGTTCACAGTGCAGAAAATGCATGTCCTCCAGTGATGGAGTCTAAATTTTAATTTAGCAACTCTTATTTCTGGTAGAGAGCAAAAGGATGTCACGTTTCATGCAGTCTACCGGATGTATTAAAATTAGCATTCTAATTTGGATCTGGAGTAAACTCCTGAAGCTCTGCACTCAGAGGGTGAGCTCCAATTCTCAAGTTGGAATGGTTTTACCCTAGGGATTGGCTCCTGCCTGACCTGTGTGGCTGTAAACAGGCACAACAACTGGGAGTCATTCAAAGCTCAGACAGAGCATGCAGCTCTTGTTGAGGCTGCAAGAGAGCTCTTCAGCTGCTTAGGTCTGTTTATGTATATATTATATATGTTTATGTATAGATTATATATGTTTATATATATATTATATATCCTCAGGCTGGAGCTGCTTCTATCAAAGGCAGACTTTGGTAAGACAAAGAAAATCCCTAAACGAAGGGAAAAGTCAAGATTCCTCCATGGGATGAGCAAATCTGCTTTGCTTCCCACGTTTGGAAGCAGCAGCATTGCTACCAGTGGGACAAAAGCAGCTGTGCTATTTTCTAGCTGTGTCCAAAGACTGCACATAGGCACCAAAAAAAAGTTCACTGGTAGTGCCAAGAGTAGCTTCTCTTTTCTTACCAACCTTGGAAGACTCCATGAAGTCTGAGCTAATTCTGGGCTACCTTTTTTTATTTCTATTTTTTTTCTCTTGGATCAAAATAATACAAAAAATTTACAGCAGAAACTACAAAATATCAGCTTCCTCTGAGTATGTTTAATGAGGCAAGTGGCTACTCTATGCAAGAATTTTATTTGCATGCATCCTGAGAAAGTGGTAACAAAGTCAGCCTGCATGCCTTGAGCCATCAAGGAAGAGATTGCACAAAGTATGTCCAGTTCCTCTTTAGAACCACAAGACTGAGTGCTCAGCACCTCTCTGAAATCCAGAGAGGATGTATCAATGTGCAGCAGACTTCTGGCTACTTTACGAATATGTAAAGTAACTCTAAAATGCTTTCCAAAATCTCCTTTTACAGGCTTAATATTCAAGGCTGGAAAGAACTTTGTTTTTTCAAATCTGAAATTCATTAAGACAATAAATAGTAAAACAAACACTGAACATTAAATGAAGATATAGTAAGTGCTATTTTATTCAAAGTTTCACCTTGGAGAAAAGCAATCTCCTCAAATCACACAAGACTTGCAGTTATAGGAAAATTTAATAAGAGAGAACTTGTGAAAAACATGCAGATATACAGTTTCACCTCATGTACCCCTAATTAAAAAAAGGGAGGTAGAAATGAAGAGTCCTTTTTCCTCTTCCAGTGTTAAATGAAGAGAGATGACAAATAATATTGAACTGGATAATAAAAAATAGTCTCTGTAATCTTAAAAATATCCACTACAACATCATGAGACATTGTAGCTCCAATAAAGGATTAAATGGAAATATAAACTTCTTTTCGTTCAATTCTGTGGGATTTTTCTAAAAAATGGAAGTATTTTGATCCTATTTAATGCAGTTCAGTGAAAAGTTATTCTTTCTTTATGGAAGTTTCAGGGAATTTAAAGCTATCCAAACATTAATCTTTCATATGATGAATCATTAGCAGAACTAAAATTTCTCATATTCAACAAAGTTTTGGAGCACAGCTCTGGAATGCCCAGAGCACACTGCCCAGCAGCAGAAATTAAGCAGCTGGTTGCATGGTTTCAGACAGATCCCATCTCTATTTTTCAAAAGGTTGCTTGCTCGAACAGAATTTTCACCTTTTCTGAAAGGTGAAGTGGATAACACTCACTTTAAACCCATATTTAAATTTTTTGCTGGATCAAGACTCACTGGGGCTCTTGATTTTCAGCAAAGGATTATTTTTCAGAGGCACATGGAGATTCAGTGAAATAGTATTGACTTTGTAGCAGCTTTATTTATTTTAAAAAAATGTTGCTGAATTATTTTGTGACCTTTGAAAAATAAAATCAAGAAACTTCCTCCAAGAGCCTTTTTCTCAGTAGCCCCAAGTGCTGTGATTTGAAATAGGGCTTCAATAATGTACTCAGCACAGAAAATTCTGAGTGTTCCACTGGACATTAATAAAAGAACTAAAAGGTTCCTGTCATACAATGAGATTTTTAAAAATACAAAGAGCTTTCAAGCCCTGTTTGTGAGGCTGAGGAGAAACTTGTGAAGGAAAATGCTTACTATGTAACTGTCTTTTTATAGTTGGAAGAATCTCCTGACTCTTAAATAATTTCTTGCACATCACTCTGCTCATGACAGAGGAGAGAGGAAGGAGAGGGGACTAGCTGATTCTTTCCTTTCTCTAGAACTGTCTCACCTCACATCCTAAAATAAACTAAGATGCAGGGAACCTCTGAAAGCCCAGGCTCCTGATTAAAGCAGACTGATTTTGATGTTATTTTATTCTTAGGTCATTTTATAATATTATAATATCATATATGCTATTTTATATTTTATAATACAATAATAGATTATCTAATTCCTATGTTACTTTATCATTATGTTATGTTATGTTATGTTATATTATATTATATTATTATTTTGATATTATTTTATTTATTTATGATTTTGGTGCCCAGGCCTTGTCCATCCCCCATGTCCCTGGGCTAGCAGCAGCACCAGAGAAGGGGTGACCACTTGGCCTCTCCTATCCTTAGCCCCAGGCTGCGTCTGGAGAAGACTCTCAGAAAATTTATATCCCCCTTGCCTCAAAGGATCAGAAGAATCTGAGACCACTTCTCTCTCTCCCTGACAGCTCCATGTAGGATATTTCCCCTCCTCTCTGGTCATGTGCAACAGAGATTTGGAGCTCCCCCTCCTCTTCCCATCCAATGCAGTGAGGACCCTGTCCTGCCATTGCACACACTCATGTTCTTGCAAGCTCAGATAGCACAGTTTGAAGAGTTAAAAATTGCAGTCTCCAAGGCAGTTGTGTCAGCAGGACATCCCAGGGAGTTACATTTCTACTGCCAAAAATACATTTAAAAAATATAGCTGCTTCTCCTCAAAATTTGTGGCTTTATTGTGCTGCTTTTCTAACAAAAAAAACCCACAGACCTACCAATGTAACTGCAACTGCCTTCTGCCAGGGAAAGCAGACCCTAAAATAGCTTCTCTAAGATAAACAAGACAATTTCTTCTACAAAAATAATGCCTACACCAAAAATTACACTGATATAACTGTACAGATGGAGCAGAAAGATTCCTCAAGATTGAGTCTTCCCTGCACTTTCAAGTCTGGCTGCCTGAAGTTAGATCTCTCAATCTATTTTCTGTCTCATAGACAAGAGATCTGATTTTCATGAGTGCTCAGCACTAGGCAGATTCTCAGAATACAGTTTGCTTTTCAGTCACTAATGCCACTTTTAGAAACACTGAAAGACAGACAAATCTGGGTCAAAGGGTTTCAGCCAACTATTTACATATTGTAATTCTTTTTCCTGATCATCTTGCCTAAAAATAGAACCAATGCTACCAATTTAATTAATTTTAATTCCCTAAATTAAAAAAATCCCTTGCTTAAACAGCATCTCTCATTATGACTCTTCACTAGCCTCTGGGAAATGGTACAAGCAAAATGACATTCCTATCCCACATGATATATGATTCCTCCAAGGGAAGAGAGTCGAGACCACAGA
Organism: Drymodes brunneopygia; assembly: GCA_013400955.1. Lineage (NCBI taxonomy): Eukaryota > Metazoa > Chordata > Aves > Passeriformes > Petroicidae > Drymodes > Drymodes brunneopygia. The sequence continues at coordinate 114,278 of VZTZ01035686.1, read as the reverse complement.
TAACACATTCTCTCTTTCTAGTTTTGATAGATGTTATTTAGCACTGCATACAAGTTTTTGTTCAAGTATTTATAAATGTCTTCAATGAACTTTAAGGCAGAATACTTTGAAATGAAAAATACGCTTAGTATGGTTAGGTAATGGAGAAAAAACTAACAATCACAGGAGAAGGAAAGTGGGATTTATGGATTGCTGGTTGTTAATTAACTAGAACACACACATGGACACTCTTTCTCAGGAAGCAGAGCCCAGGAGGAGCAGTGGTGTGGGATGTGCTGCCTTCTGGCTTCTCTCCTGCTGTGGGGCACCAGGCAGATCAGGGTGGCTGCTGTGGGAAGGGAAGCTCAGGCTGTTTTCTGAGAGCAGCAATGGGGGATTGATATGGTTGGGATCACCAATTTGCTCTTCACTTGCTAATGTAACAGTGTTAATACACATTGCCCTTCATTTAGAATTTCTGGCACTGTCACAGCCTAGTTTTAATAAAATATGAATCAGTGCATTGTAGATTGTTACTGCACAGAGATTTTTGGAATGGCACATCCATGTCTTTTTATGCCATTTTACTTGCTGATATTTGAACATAATGAAGTAGTCTGCCTGCCTGCTCTAGTCAGCATTTGTAGTAGGGGTTTTTTGAAGTAATTTCTGACCTTGTTAATGTTGCTTAGTGTCCTTGAGCTTAGCTTTAAACTTAAATAAAAGCACAAGAAACGCTGTGTTTTCAAAGGCACAGCTGAAAAGCCATTGACGGCAAATATTTGTAATATTTTTATTCCACTTTACCAAACTCTTCTCCTTGTCAGGAGCTCTGATTCAACCCAGTTAACAAGGTTATCAGATGATATGTCTATTGTCTTGCTGCGGCTTCCTCGGCTGCGCTCCTGCAGCAAACAATGCGGGAGGGATGCTTTGTTCCAGCGGAGGGATGGAGGGAGCAGCGAGGAGGAGCGGGGAGGGGACGGGGGTCACGGAGCTGCCAAGGCCTCTGCGGCACCGGGAGCTCCTCCTGCGGCCAGAATTAACCAGCCTCTGGCTCCGGGTGCTCCGGGCAGCCCCCGAGGGTCCGTGACAGCCCAGGATCCACCCCCGGGAATCTGCAAAGCATCCTCACACCATAGCAGGGACGCGAGCAAGCAGGCATGAGTGATCCAAGCTGACACATGCTAAAGACCTTGGAAGGTCTTTAGGAATCCCTTTTTCAGGGATTAAATCTACACATTAGCTTAAAAATACATTTCCACTCGCCTCAACCTATGCCAGAGTGCCTAAATGATAAGAATAACTGTTTAAATTACCAGTGAAAAGGCAAGATCATTGCCTGCTCCCTTTTCTGTTCTTCTGTGTAAATGCCAGGTGCATTCAGCTTTCCCCTAAGCACTGTCATAGATTTGCTGTCTCCCTGCTGGCATAATTAATATATGCAACTGTTGCTATCTAGAGAACAGAGGGTGCCAGGGCAGCAGCTGCACAGTTGGAGAATTCACATTAGCATCTTGCCAGTTGGCTGGCAACTCTAATCACTTTGGTACTGTCATGATACTTCAAGAAGCAGAAGAAATATTAGCTCCTTCTACAGCATCAGTTGGTAAAATGGAAGCAACAGGAGTACCTCATGTGGCTACTGAAGGATTTACAGCATGGTTCAGTATCCAGTTTTTTTTCTGGAATGGTATATGTGAAAGTACATAACATATCATGGAAAACTTCGACACTCTTTTCCTTTCTCCTTCCGGCTCCCAGCAACTTTCAAGCTGCTGATATTACTGTTTATACTCCTGCCAATAACCGGTGATTAGCTGAAAACATCAGAAGATCCCTTGAAAAATTTTAGGGGTTTTATTCAACACCTGTAAAGACTAAAATCTGAGATATTTCTTTGAACTTTTAATGACTGAATGATAAGAAAACTTGCTCTGCTCAGTTCTCCACTGACAATTAAGTTGTGGCCAGCATCCCACTTCTGGACAGGATGTTTCAAAAATTGTATTCAGACATGGTCTCAGCTATAACATACCCAAATTACTGCTGCCTGTGTGAAAGCATCGTGCTGGCCAGGGCCAACAGCACCATAATTCAAACTGTGTGTGAAGCCTTCACCTCCAGCAGTGTTTCAGCAGGTGTGAGCACAGTGCCAGGCCCCAGCATCTTCTCCCACAAAGGTTTGTGCCGCCAGCTGTGTCTCCAGCACTGTGCCCTCCACCTGCCTCCCCTGTTGCTCCTCCTCCTGTGGCTGCCACTCACCCCTGAAGTGCCTGCCCAGCCCCACGTGCTCTTCAGCCCCTCTTGCCACTTTCTTTCACATGTGCTGATTGCCCATAAGTTACCAGGATGTTTCTTCACTGTCCTCATTTTCTAAATAATTTCTATTCCTTCTGTAAATGCTTTTTCCAGGGGATGCTGCCTCGGTTTCAGCTTGTGGCTGCTGAAGTCTTTGCATGCACCCTGTGTTCCTTATCCTTTTAGTTCAATCAGATCACACTCCTCTCCTGTCACTGTAGCTCTTGGCTTTACTTAGAAAAAAACCCCAACCCAACCCAAGAAACCCCCCCTGATGTTTTATTTCAGTGGGGTTCCTTCAGAAGGATGTGACCTGGGGGGGACAGGGGGTGTGGAACAGCTCTGCTTCCTGCAGCTCTCTGCATGTGCCAATGCACCTCAGAGCTGCTGTCACACTGTCCAAACTCACAACCAGCAGGGATTTACCAAAATAAAGCACTCAGTTGCCTTCAAATCTTAGAGCAGACTGGGGTGCTCAACATCCTTTATGGTCCTCTGTTGTGTGGAGCCAGGGCTGGAGGCCAAAGGTGGAGAGAAGCCAAGAGAAAGGATGGTGGATTCCTGCCCATTCCCTTCTCTCCCCTCACCTGAGGAAGAGGCAGCTTCTCTGAAACAGCTCCTGTCCTCATCCAGGTGTGCCCCTTGTTAGGACAAAAGCTTCTCCAGTTAGTATATAAAAAAGCCTACTGTAAAATGCTAATGAGGGCACTTCCACACTGCTTTTCTGGGTAGCAAAAAAGTGTCTGTGTACCATGGACAAGAACAGAATTATAATTTCAAAAAAATCCTTGGCTGCAGACAAAGCCTTGCTGGGTCACATTCATTTCAGGCCACTGCAGTAAAGTATTTAACTGAGGATGTTTGATGTTGCTTGCTTCCCAGCACTTCAAAATCAGTTTAACTTTCAGGTCAAATCCAAACAGGGCATGCATTGTTCATTGTAATAAAGCATATGTTACTAGAATTCACAGAGAGTCAAATGTGACTCTTTCAAAGGGAAATGTCAGAGGATCCAGAAGGTTTTTTGTCTGTGTTTTTTTTCCTAAATGCTGATTTTCATCAGAACTTCACTCTTGGCAGTTTTCTTTGTGGCAGTAAAGTTCCAGTGAATAGAGATGAAAACAACACATGAGGACTTCACTAAAATGTCTTATCCCTATGGGAGTAGGTAACCAGGTCCAGTCTTTGTGGTTCAGGAAACAGTGATCTACACAAAGGGCACCAGATGCCTCAGCAGAGCCCTTGAGTCTCCAGATCCTCTGAGGATTTATTTTCAAAACACTGTTGTGAGAGAAATATTTTAGTAACAGAGACACAGGTGACTAATTCACCACTGTGCTGTACAGAGACATCTCAGTCTTCTGGGTTCCACAGATTGAAATCCCTCTTGAAGCACTGCACTTCTAACCTTTTAAATAAAACACTGTGGCATCCCCTACAACCCCTGATACACATCGCCCACTGTCCTGCCTCCCTCACAAAAAAAAAAAAAACCAAACCAAAAAGCCAACCCAAAACCCCAAAGGACAAAAAAACCCCAAACCCAAACACTACAAAACAGAGAGAAAGAGAGGGAGAATTAATGTTTCACATGGGGAACTCCTGGCTAGCACCAGACCATCAAAAATGTTCTGGGGACAACAGTGGGGGACAAATTCAGTATGATTCAGGAATGCCATGCTGTGAAAAAGGCATACTGCAAATTAGGATGCATAAACAAGGCTATTGTTTTTAAGGCTTGTCAAAGACTGTTCCATCTTTGTTCAGCATAGTGGAGACTTGGCTGTATCCAACTCTTGACACTGTGCTCAAAGAATAGAGAGTGTGTACTAAAGGGTAACAGGATGATCAAAGTGATTCTTACATTCCTGGTATGGAAAAACACAGCCAGTGTGTGTGTTATTCTCCATTCTGGAAACAAGAAGTCACTATCTTGAATTTTCATTAGAAAAAGACCTAGACACTGTCCAACATAGGGCTTTTTTGGCACACCCTCAAGTAGCTTCTATGCTCCTGTGAATGAGTATCTGTGAAAGCTCCTAAATTCAGGTATTCTCAGATGTGAGTTGAAAGCAAGCAGGAATTTTGGAGATATGAACTTTGGATGTCGATACTTGGCAGGATTTTTGTTTCCCTGCATCCTTTAGATAAAAGATTCTCTTGGAAAGATGATGGGAAAGAAGGAAGATCCAGGGAACCACAGGCTGCTCAGCCTGTCCTAAATTTCTGGGATACCAGCAGTTTAGAAAGTCACTTCCAGCCACATGAAACAAGGAAGTGTATTTACTAAGGGCAGATGGTGCCTGACTAACCTGATTTCTCTGAGGGACCAACTGACAGAGTGGACAGGGAATGGATGTTTACCTTGCTTTTAACAAGACCTTTATCAGGGTCTCCTATAATATCCTTAAACTGGTGAGTTATAGATTGGATGGTGAGTTGCAAATTGTCTGGACTCTTGGGCTAGAACAGGGATGATCAGCAGTACAAAGTGCAACCAACAGCAGAGCAGTGGCTGGGGCCCTTGAGGTCCATAATCTCATCCTTGGAGAGATTTAAAAACACGACAGGACACAGCCCAGAGCCACCTGCTGTAACCAGACCTCTTTCAAGCAGCAGGTTGGGCCAGATGGACCCTGGTGGTCCCTTCCAACCCACAGGGCCCTATACAGAACACTGGACTGGAGCTTCCTGAGACCATATACTTAGTACAGTGGGGTTTTTGTAGATCAGGATGAGTAAAGGACAGTTATAGCTATGTACTCCTTCTATTTGAATGAAAACTAAATTTAAATTAAAATTAAATGGGCAGGCTTTTGGGGATTAAGATGCTTTCCCAGTGTCAAGACTGTGGTTTTGTAGTGTGAGCAGAGAATCTACAGTAAATCCTGGTGGTGCATCAATCTCACTGGCAGCTTACCCTCCTATCTGCTCCCTAGCTGTTTGCCTGGGAGGTATGAGAAGAGAGAAAAGATCTCTTTGACAGTAGATGTTTTCCTTTGATGTTTAAATAGGTGTGCTTGAATTTCTTAGCCTTTTCTATCCTGGGAGCATGTTGGGTGCATCCTGTTTTGCAGGAGGCAGTAAATGCCTGCTAAATGTGAGTGCCTCCCCTGCTTTCCTTCCATTATGGAACCAGGAATGCATGAGTCTATAATTTATTTAATACTATTGCATATGTTTCACTACAAAGTCTGACAGACTTGTCACAGCTGAACTACCATTCTTTAGGATTCAGCAAAGATAAAATGCATCTTATACTTGAAAGAAGTTTTAATTTGAATCACAGATTCTTTTGTGCCTGATTTATCAGCAGTGTGTAGTGTGGTAAGGGTATCTGGGAGTGCATCACTTTGCAATCCAAGCTCTACAATACTACTGGCCTATTGAAATTATATAGGAATTTCAAGTCTACTGCTCAAATTTCAATGGATAATTCCATACCATGCCATATTGGTAAGATAAGCTGGTGCTTTATTTGAAGTTCATGCCTATCAGCCAGAAGGTACACGGCCCTGAATGTAAAAAGGATTTCAAAATAATCTTTTTTTTAAAAGCTTTTGAAGGCTGACAACTGAGTCCTTTGTGGCTGGACACATATATCATGCCACAACCTGATCAGAGAAGGCAACATCTTCATGTATAGAGCCCAACATCTCAACTGGGATATCCAAACCTTTAAGACTCAACACATGCAGGACTTATAAACTGATTAGGACAAACCTAACAGATTCAGGTGAGACGTCAGCTCCTGACATGCCTTAATTCAAAACCCAAGCCAAAGGAAAAAGTAACAATCCTTCATGACACTAGAGTTTGGTACATATTTTATGTTCTACAGTATAGTTTCCTTGCCAAACATAGATTTTGTGAGTGTGCCATCTGTCTGTTATTCCTCTTTAAGCATGTTTGAAATTCCAATAGCTTTGATAGACTTGTCAGGGCCTCAGAGATGTTGTGTTTATGTCTATGGCCCACATCTGTTATAATTCCAAGCTATTATTCCTGATTGGTCTCATGCAGGGTGTGCTCCCTGGGCCAAGAAATGCAAGAGCAGGAATTCCATGAGATATGACATTTGGAAAACACCCCCAACAAGTCCCACTTTGCTATTCTGTAAGACTCTCAGCCTGTTTTTATATATTTCATGCACACTCACACAAACAAAAAATTTTGTTGTTTCTCAGTGTTCAGTGAAATCTCAAATACAAGATTTAGTCATTATTGTCCCTGGTTTCAGAACAGAGCTGCTGTTGGGATTAGATACCAATCAATATAATAATTAAACACTATAAAAAATTCTGCAAAACTCTGGGTAATGTCTCTATTGTCAGATCTCCCCTTCTAATTTCTCTCTTTTCTATTTATATTGTAATCTTTTCAAGAAAGGAACTCTCTCAAAATATATTTTTGTAAAACCCTTGCCAGCTTGGTCCTCTGGGCATGAAAATAATAATGAAAAAAACTCCAGTAATAATATTTTTTTTCAGACTATTATGTGGGGAGAAAACACAAATCCCTTATATGTGTAGGATTAATGTTAGGGTGGTAGACTCACAGCTCTATCTCGTGTGTGCCTGACTCTCTTGAGTAACATATTTGCTCTACTGAACATAAATAGACTTTTGTAAAATGAGAAAAACAGAAATCTTAATTTAAACTTCAAGAAAAAAAAATTTCATTTTCTACTCATTGTTCTCCAACCTTATTACATCTCAAGTCCTTAGGAAAACAAAATAAATCTAGGTAGTCCAGATTGTTTTGCTTTATGCTATTACAAAATATAAAAAATGTAGAGAAGAAGAAAATGAAGGAGAAAATAATTTAATGAGTATTGTCCCTTAGAAATCAAAGTGTTTTAATGAACATTTTTAAATTCCTTAAGTAATTACCTATAAAAGAGGTGTGCCTTTTGTGAGAATTATCAATTTAATTAATGCCATAGGTTTGACCCAAATATCTTGTGGTGGTTTTTATGTTGTTGTTGTGTTTTAGAAATAAATTGCTCTTAGCCTGCCAACTCTTCGGGATGAGAACTCTCTTGGAGTCCAGTGTTTGCAGAGCCTAGCAATAGGCAGTACAAATAATCATAATTTAGCCTAATTTATTTAGTTATAAATAAAGGTGGTTGTTGGGTCATTCTGTCCCAGAAGCATATTCCTTACCAGTGCTGATTTGAAGCATTTTTGGCATTTCATAATGACTTTTTTTCTGGCTTTCTTGTGAGCCATTTGCCTGGGAAAGATTTCTTGAGGGGATTTGGCAGCAGGCTTGGCTGCTGGACTTTAGGAATGACTTCTTTTTCTCATCAGGGATATAAAGCAACAGGGCAATATGAATTCATGTCATCTCAGTTTCGTGGCACCAGAGATTGGAAGTGCAGTATTCAGGTGAGCTCCCATGGCAAGTTATGTCATGAAAAACCTGTGTTCTTTCCTTCTCTCAAGTGCTTAAGATGTTATATGTGTTCTCTAACTTTGTGTAAGGCATTCAGAAATCTTTGGCAGTTGTGATGAATTAGACATTGTACCCATGTACCCCTTCTGACGTCGGCCCTTTTCTTTGGAATTTGACAAGCTGAACCAACCTAAAGTTATTTAACTTCATCCCTTTTGCCTCCCATGGAAATCTTTAGCATGCTTCAATGTAGTTCTGGGTTTGAAGGCCTTTCCTGCAGCCTTCTGGAAAGCCTGTGCAGTGACTTCCCGATTTCTAGGTACACGCAACAGAAACAAGAAAGAAAGAAAGAAAGAACCCAAGTACCCAGGAAGGGAGAGGCACATTTTTCTCTCTGTCTCCTTCCTCACAGCACACCAAGGCAGAGAGTGGAGGATCTGTGCACATTCCAAAAGGTGCTAGACATGCCCATGATGGCACTGCAGGGCTGGGATGGGTTTTTCTGGGATAACACCCTGGGGGTCACACTGCACTGTCATTCCCTCCCAGAGATGCGCTGTCCCCTCTGTGACACACTCTGTGATGTCCTGTCTTGTCCTTTCTCACCCTGATTGCAGTGCTGGCCACTACAGCCAGGTGGGAGGGTAAGTGTGGAGTTAGATTGCAACAAAGAGTACTTGCTAATTTTTCAGTGTGCCCAGTCTTTCTCTGGTGATGGAAATATGGTGATGAATGAAAGTTGTGGGGTTTCTTGTTTTTTTTGTTGTTGTTGTTTTGTTTTGTTTGGGTTTTTTCTGTTGTTGTATTTGTTGTTGTTGTTGCTGTTTTGGTTTTTTCCCCGTTTTGGTTGTCTAGCTATGTCTTTTTTAGAGGTATAGTCAAAGGCAGAACTGAAACTGCTTTCCATTTTCCAAGGTCCAAAGCTCCTGAATTTTGTGCATGTTTAAATTCAATGCTGTACCAAAGAGTGATAAACAATTCAAATTGTCCAAATAATAAAATAAAAAAAGTTTTATGGAAAAAAATTTCCTTAAGTGGAACTGTGCACACTACTGATGTTGGAAATGTTGGAACTGGGGTGAGATATCTGAGGAGCTGACCTTATGATATCTGAGGACCTTGATCCCATGCTGAAATCCATCAGATTGCAACTTGAAATCCAGATTCACGTTTGGTTGCTTGCATTTATCTTACATTTTCCATGAGTAGAAGTTTCAAACAAAAAGATATTACTTGGATATTTACACCATAAGTTTCTTTAGTTTCTTGTTTATTAAGCTGAAGTCCAACAGTGATTTTCTGAGCTGCAAAGAAATCCCAGTCTTGCAATTCCTTCCTGAAAGAAGCTGAACACAAGCACACACAAACTATTGGTGTTCTTCATGTCAACAGTTACACATCTTATGGTGGGTTAATGACAGCTCCTGAGAGTTTTAGTACCAGAAGAGGAATAAGACTGAAGTTAGATTGTCTTTCCTTTCCTTTTTATTTATTTATTTATTTACCTTGAAATTCCTTCAGAATAAAATTTCTATTTGTTCAAACCGTAAGCAAAATATAGAAAATTAATGCACTATTAGCCCATTCTACCACTTATGCTAAGATTTTCAGTTTTCACTATCTCCTGCTTCTTACAAGATTAACCAGAAAATAATTACTAAAAATACCAAAGCTGAACACATAACAGTGTTAATCAACTGATTTTTTATGTGCTCTGCTTCATAATTTTTATTCATCTTAAGAAAGGACAAAGCTTCATAGAGATACAAATATTTAAGGCACTGAACTAGCCTGTGATTTGGAGGCTGATTCAGTTTCTTGCTTTGAAACACACTTCTATGACCTGAGGCTCTTGTAAAATGAAAACAATAGCACTCTGTAGCTCACAGAATGTTGTGAGAATTAATATATAAATATTTTGAGATGTTTCAAATGGATAGGGATTAGATGGGTAATAAAGGTAAACCAGCAGGTGAATTTATATCTTTTTCTAAGGAGTAAATTAACTCTTTTAAAAGCACTATGGGGATTACTTCTGGAACCCTCTGTTTTACAGTTTTAAGTTCTTGCAAAGAAATTTGGAGCAAAAATTACACAAAACCACAACAATTACAGGTTTTCGAACCTGTGGGAAAATAACTTCTTTTTTCTCTCTTGTTCATATAAAATGTGAAAGAGGGCTTCATTGCAAAGTAAAAATAATTATCAAGATTTCTGAGGTGCTTAATACAATTTCAGATTTCTCAAGCAAGTTTTTCTGTAACACCACAAGTAATTTAAAATGTATTTAGACTCATGTCCAGGTGCACCCTAGGTTTGATGAATTTGAAGATTGGAATACAAAGGTCAGCTTATTTGTTCCTTCAGGCACTAAACAGCAAAGTTTGGAAGATCACAGGAGACTAACAAACAGCAGATTGCATAAAACTGAGAGCTCAGTGCAGAAGCAGAAAACAAATGCCACAATATACTGAAGAATCACAATTTGTTTCAGAGACAGTTTCATTTGAGAGTCCTGTTAGTACTTGTGATTGATTCAGTAATGGCCCCAGCATATTTGTCAGGGGGAAAAAATAATAAGCTTGTTTTCGTGGTATCTAGGTGAACAAGGCCAAACTGAAGCATGGAATAAGATAATACCAATCCTGGTGTAAATATGAGAACACTTTAGAGGCCAGTCAAAATACTATGATGACTTTTCCAAAATGCACCTCTCCTAGAGGAGGTTTGAATGGTTTTTCTCTGCTGTCTCCCAGAGTATGTGTTATCCATAGTAAACCCCAAAAATTGTCCATAATATAATAAAGAAGTTGTAGTTCCAAGAATAATCAATATTTATGGTTTCAGCAATCAAACCTAGCTGTTCTTTCTTGCAAAGGAGAAGTGCTGTTTATTTCAAACCCTTTGAATTCTTTGCTAAGCAATGCAGTTGTTGACAGAGTAGCAGGATGTGCCTGCTGTTGCAAACAAGGAAAATAAGAAAGGAGATGGTGTTTCCTAAAATTTACTATCAAGTATTGCTGTCTCTTAGGATGGCAGCTGAGGGAGAGGAGCTGCAAACAAGGCAGGGCACAGCTCTGCCCATCCTTCCCAGGGTGCTGGCTCAGTCCACAGCCAGCTCCAGGTGAAGGTCCAGTGCTTTGTTCTGTCTTTCCACAAATATGAGCTTATAATATATCATGGTGAAAAGATTGACTTTTGGATCATGGCACTTATTTCATTCTCCAAAGTATTAATATGAATAGTTACTGTAATTGCCATCTCCACTATGGCAATTGCAAATGCTGTCCTTTGTATGTTGGAGCCTTTAAAAAGTCTAAGTAATTTAATTCAAGTGCGTTCTATTTTGGGTTTATTACCTTGTGTTTTCATAAAGGGCCCTCTTGTCCTTCAAAACAGGAAGGCTTGGTTTGCCGCTTGTGTTTTCCTCATTCTGTTGTATAACTGGCCCATACCTTTTCAAAAAAAAAAATCAATCTTTTAAGTCTTGTTTTAAATGGGAAAACATGCCTCCTTCATTTCTGTTCATCATTCCATAGTCTCACTTTTAAAATTTTTTTATCTTGGTTTCCTAAGGCTTGCATGTGAACTCACCTTCTTTGTAGATGCCTGTATAACCTCATATGTCAATTTATAATGATGTTCAGTTCACTGACCAATTTTATCTAAATTTGTCAGGGGACAGACATCTCAAAGACAATTAGTTTCCTATAAATAACTTTTGAAGAAGTGTTAAGAGAAGACAGCAATGTGACCTCACTTTAGCCGACAGCAGAGAATTCACACCTGACAGGGCCTGAGGGTGCTCCTGGGCAAAGTCTCCTCCAGAGGAGCTCGATGCCCACTGGCAGACAGCGACCAGGACATTGTTTTAATGAGGGGCCTAATGGAGAAAAGAGGAGAAATTGAGGAGCTGCCAGCATGCACTGGAAAAATACTTGCATTTTCCCCCTTCTTCAATTTAAACAGCTTTTGAAATTTTGTGCGGTAAGGGGCTAAACCCACCTATCATCCTGTTCCTTGAGAGTCCTTCAATCTTTCAGGACAACCCAGCTGCAGGAGCCCCTCGGGGCCAAACTCCTCGTGTGGGGCAGAACATGAGCCAGAGCAGCTCCCGGGGCACGGGGTGGCTCTGCAGCCCAGCACAGCAGTGATGGAGCTGTGAGGGATTCACAGCCCTGCAGCTCCCCTTGTTGTTGCTCCGTGTTGGTGCCAGAAACACGAACTGCTCACAGCCATAAAAACCCCACAGCTGCAGGGGGGACAGGGTCAGTGAGCAGGAGCACTGAACTGTGAGATCAGGGTGTGCTTGGTGAGTGTTGGGAGATGTTAAACCCTGGAAATGAGCGCTGCCTCATGAGCATGGATTTATTTTAGATCAAACCAGGTCACGTTTTCATTTTCACTCTCAATATATTCTACTCTGTTAATCCTGTAATAATGATATTAATTCCATTTTGTGTGTTCAGGAGAGCAAATAATGTTTGAATTGGAAATTCATACTGTTCAATTGCAACCAAACTGGAAATAGTAGGGGAGGTCAAAGAGGATGATAATGGTCTCTGTGCTGCTTATATGCATCCTTAGGGAAGATTTTGCACTTTTTTTTTTCTTTTCACCTTCAGTCTGTTATTATCACTACTATGAAATTTCAGCTTAGGGAATATGCTTGATCATTCCTAGTACTGCTAAGTGCTTCTTTGTGTTAATCTCCTACAAGAGATGACTCCAGTGAAAAATAATTCAAGGACAGGGCCTGTGAAACTGAATAATCCTCACTCATGTGAGCAGTGTCAGGGAAGAGAATTTTCCTCATGGCTGACTATTCAAGTGCTATTTGCTTTGTATAAAAAGAAATTATTTTGTTTGCTTACTCTTCTTCATACTTAAAGCCAGTTCTAACTGCATATGCTGGTTGATAAGTAACTTGATGCTTATTGAGAGAGACTGATCCCCACCACACCAGCTGATCAGAGTAAAGAAGATTCCATTTTTGTGTAATTGGAAAAAAAAGTTGCCTATTTCCCCTTGAACACACAGACTGCTTTCACCTTTCCAGTCACTAATACTCATAAAGTGATGTTATCAGTTACTAAGGTAACATGGATCAAGAAATGTATTTTCTTATCTCTCAGGGCCAGAAGGTTTTATCATAGTTAGGAGACAATTAAACTAAACTTTCTGCTGTAACAGAAAACAATCTGAATCATGTTTGGAATGTTTACTACTAGTTATGCAAAACAACACAGCCTTAATTCTAACAACATCAGCTGTGAAAAAAACCTGTTAATATGCAGTGTATTTAAAACTATTACACCCATTTGTAGATATATTTATAATTGATTTTTTAAAACATGAAACATCTTTTAAAAACACGTAATTCTCATGTTCATTCAAATCCTATAGTGCAAAATCTGCCAGATAGGCCCCTCCTCAAATGCCAAAGGACATTTAGGATTGGTCTGGCAGCCCCTACAAAGGGGTAGGGCAGAGCTGTCAGCCACAGCACCAATTTATCCTTTGTGCAGATGATCTGCTGTCCACAGGGGCTCTGCTGAAATCCCAAAGTCAGTCTTACTAGCATGTTTAAACAGGCAAGACTGGCCCTTCTAGGAAAAAGAAGTCAGACTGACTTCTCTAGCAATAGAATTGAAACAATTTTCAATGTAATTTTTTATTGTGACAATTCCAATAAATGTTTTACCTTGTTCACAAAGATGCTTCTGGAGCCACACGCCCTTGAAGAACCATTAGAATGACTAAAACCATCAAAGTAACCTGTAAATCTTCCCAACAGAAAGTAGCATTCATAGGAATAAATATAATTATCATATTAACATCTTCACTGGGGTCAAAAAAAATCAAAGGCATTTTCTTTGAAAAATAAGATTAGGATTGTAGTTTCAATTGAAGCAATATTTTCACAATCAGAGAAACTTGAATGTAGGGGTTCTTTTCCATAACCCGAACAATTTAACTGATTCTGCCTAATTTCCACAGAATTTAATAGAATTACATACAAAATCCATGACACAGCAAAGTTTTCTTTGCACCTGTTTCCATAACTTGACATCATTTAGTGCAGTTTTGTAGAGACAATGCCCTGCTGCTGCAATGTCAGAGCTGTTCTAAAGCCAGTGCTTCTGTGTAGTTTTCAGCTGAGGAAATCCTTTATAGCATGGAATTCTGATTATAGAATTAAACATTAGATTTTTCAGTTTTAGTGCAGAAGTCTGGGAAGAAAAAAAGCGTTCTGTTATGCTTATATTAAAATACTTTTACAACTGCTTACTTGAGAAGATTTTTTACTTGGGTCTTGGAAGAGTGACTTTAAACAGGGCTGGAGGGCAGCTCTGCTACCAAAGCTCTGCCTACCACAAATTCCTGAATCTGGAAAAGTTTAAACAAATAAGAAATCACATGTGTTTCAAAGATGTGTTATCCAAACTGGCTTAGTTAGAGATTATCAGTCAGGAAATCAATTTATTTTGAGGTTTCTTTGTACTTGAGACACTTTGCTGTCCAGAGGTTAGAGCAGAGGTCTTCTTGATAGTGCTGGTCTTTGGCTTCAAGTGTTCCTTTTCTGTGGATAAAAAATCTGGAAAGAGGGTGTATATCTCCATTATGGGCTCATCCTTCTCCCTGGCAGGCCTCGAACAATATGGAGGAAAACAAAGAGGAAGCAGTTTCTCATTTTGCTGTTCTTGACTTTGATTTTTACAAATAGCAAAATCTCACATTTAAAGTAAGGAGCACAGAAAAGGATTACACTTATGAAAAGGTGCACTAGAACGATTCTTTCTTTTCCTTTTTGTCTTTTGCCAGAAAACACTGGGAAAGTGCTTCTTGGCTGATGATATTGCTCATCAATTGCTATTGAAAGTCTGATCGGGTGGTGAAGATACCCTTCAGCCTGCAAGAAGGATTACAGTGACAATGACTGCTTTTGGGACACAAAGTAAAATTAACTTCTAGGTTATCCCTGTCAAGGACCATTAAGTCCTGAACTATGAGGGACACTGTGAACAAGTCATATTTTAACCTCCTGCGAGCACAAAAGCAGGCAGGTTCTTCTCCTCCCCCAACAAACCTGACCTTCGCTGAAATTTATGTGAAAATGAAAAAATAAAAGAAAGCTGTAGCCCTGCCAAACTCTGATGATGTGACTCATTTTAATTACTCGTATTTGGAAATTAAATGGCCTGAGTTTCATTCTGTAGTTTGCTGCAGGAAGAATGATTTAAGCAAGCTCCAGAGTTGCAGCACCTTTTACAGCAGGTGTGAAACAAGGCATTCATTTTTCTTTTAAGGGCGTCCTTGCAAACATAATAACAATTAGGAAGCCAGGGCTTCACATCAGAATCTCCTGTGCACTCTGGCATTACCTCCTTGGGCTACTTCATCACTTCTAATTTTCTCAACAAGTTCCTCAAATAAGAGCTTTGATAAAGTGACATTGAACAACATTAGACGGGGACAATTTCCCTAAAAACAAAACATGTAAGAGACACAGACAGCCAGAACACAGGCACTGCTAAAGGAAGCTTCTTAATTGACTGAACTTCTTTGCCTTTGAATGCTTTCCCCTTATCAGCTTCATTAAACCAGAATATCCACTGGATCCAAGCAGTAATTCCTCATTCTGTGAGAATGAGAATTGCTGAGGAAACAAGAGCTGTCTCCTGAGAGCAATGGTGGCTTTCCTTGCTGTTGCTGGTTTTTTAACACAGTATTCATTTCACAGAAAAAGAGAAAGCATCAGAGGACTGAATAGTAGCAATAGTAACACCACCAACTCTCTCTTACAAAAGTGCCAGTGCACCTGTTAATTTTACATCTGGTTGTATTTAGCAGTGACTTTTCATATATTTAGTCCATCTTTGAAAAGCACAAATCAGTTTCAAAATACACACAAGTTTGCATTGCTGCCTCTAAGAGAGATGATGAACTCTCTTAAAGAGAATTTTTCAATCCTGTTCAGTGTTTCTGACAATTATTTTTTTCAAAAATTTAAATTCACACTTTTGAGCGTGAGTAAATGAGGCACAGCTTTCAGATTTGGGGGATGGAGGGAAGCCTAAAATATTAATTAATTTGTGATTCTTAGGTTTACTCTGGATCCTGGAATAATTTAAAACATTTTAAAATATGTTTTAACTTTAATTTACGCTGATCATTTTGAATATGATAGTAATTATTTCTACTATTTTTATTAATGAGGAATTTCTGCTATTTTTATTCATAAGAAAAATGTACCTTTTCAGACTATTAAGTACATCTTGTTGTCATCTGTGGAACTTGTATTCTATAAATCATCCAATAGCAGCAGGGAATAACCAAGGTATTTAAATCTGAACTTTACAAAGAGAGATAATAGAATAATTTCAGGAAGATGCTATTAGAGTGCACTAATATGTATGCTTTTAAACTTACATTTTGAACACCAGTTAGGAATTCTTTATTAAGTGAAAACACTTTTGAAAAATCAGACACATTTTACTGACAATGCAACATAATTATCTTACCATAAAGAAGTATCTTTCATCCTCAGTTCCAAACATACTACAACTTATTTTCTTTAAATTTTCTTCAACACTCTTGAACCACTTAAAGTTAAATTCTAAATTTATTTTATGAGAGTCATACTGGCTCAAGTAAAAGCCATGGAATAATAAGCATTGCATATGACTGCAACAGACTGCAGAATCCTAAGAATGTTCTTTTAAGATAGTTTTTGTCCACATATTTTAAAAATACAGTGCCTGGCTGAGATATTTACTGCCTTCCCTGGTGTTTCTTCATAGCAAAATTCCTACTATTATTTTTTCTTTGGGAGGTCCTCCTCATAATACATCTATTTGAAGGCTGATATTAGAGGAATACATTGAAAATGTTAGTGCTCTAGTCCCAATAGTGGTGATACAGAGAGCTTTGGAAGTGAAGTGTACTGTGCCATGTCTCAGTTATGGAGCTCTCCTGTAAGTCTATACTCAAATGAAAAATCCAGAATTATTGATGGTCTAGTTCATCAGAGCAAAGGATGTCTGAAAAACAAATTACCCAGGAAGGATATGAAGCATGTACAAATTAAGGGAAGGTGCAAACAGCTGTGCTCTGGAATGAGCAAAGGATATGATGCACTTTAAAAGGGGGAATCAATGTCAAATGGTCAGCAAATATATAAACTGCCATTTTTCACTGAGGCAGTACTGTCCACTAATGTAAAAAGAAATTATATAAGAGAAGATTATAATATCAAATGGTGGGAAAGAGAAGGGCCTTGCAACAGTGTTGCTACTACTACTTTAGTTCTGATTTTAAATTATTCTAAAACATTACCTCATTTTCAGTGAGGTAAAAGACAGTAAACGGAGAACCAAAACTATGTTGCAATAGTTTCTAGAGGAGAAAAGATCTCTACTCCTCTGTAATGGGGTTATTTTCACTGCTATAACCAAATCCATATTTCCATTCTTGCATTTTTGGAGGACTTTTCCTGGTGTACAATACAAATTTTTGGGAAGGCTAGCAGATAAACATAGAAAAATATACAAACAAAATGAGGAGGGTCTGTTATAGCCTGGTAGATCTTATGTTGGGTCAATGGCTCCCAACTCAGTGAGCACCTGGTCTGCTCCCCATCACTGCTGGGCTGGGGAAAATAAAAAGAGGGTATTAATTCATAATCCCTTGGGATGGAGATGGATTAAGTAGCATCTTAATTTCCTTTTTACAAAGGCCAGCTTAATCATTATTCTGATGATTCTACTTTGAGAGCTACACGCTCCATTGATTTATAATTTACTTGTGTTCTTTGGCAGAAAGAAGTTGATACTCAATTTTGAGTTGAGTCTATAGTTTGGAAAAAGAGTATTAAATCTGATGATTTTGTTGAGATCAAGATTCATTAGTGTCAGGCCTTGTGATGCACACACCTGTCCTCTAAAGCTGCAACTCTGCTCTGAAATCAAATAACTGCATAATTCACAAAAAACCACTAATACAAGAATCGAAGATGATTTCTCCTTTGGTGACACAAAATTTAAAAATCTTGCTGCCATGTATCCTAGCACTGTGAATGTCCAAATGCTGATAAATTTAGCTTTTTCCACATTTTCTGTTGACTTTTAAAAAATACCTAATTCAGTCCTTGTTATGCAAATTGTACCACGAAGAAAAAGTAGGTTAGAGGAGCCAGGCAGTGTTTATTGACATAGTGCTATGATGAGATACAGCCTGTCAATGCTAGGTGCAAAGTTATGTGGCCATTCTGATGACATGCACATGAAAAGAATGATTTTGCACATGAGATAATCACCTTGAATTATTCAAAGTGCAGCCTCTCCCTTCCATATCTATCATATATTACTGCTGGGTCAGATAAGTCGGTGTTAGATGGTGGTGACATATTTCAGTCCAAAGTGGGCTTTTAAAGATGAATTATGAACCCCTAAAAATAAAATAGGAGTTTATCATGGGACCTTCAACTACAGAATCACTAGTAAGCATAATTAATACTGAGCTCAAAAATGGGCAATCTGCTGCAGTCCTCCACTGGAGAAAGAGCATTATGTGAATTAGAATGCCTCATGTAACGAAGAGAAAGAGATCTATTATTACCATAAACTTTCTGGTTCCATTATCTTCACCTCCAAACCTGTATCAACTACCATAGTAGTGTCTGTGAAAGGAATGTGATCATTGCACACATGGCTGTCTCAGGAATTCTGAAATAAATACAATCTGTGCTAAAGTTACAATATACACCAGACTTTATTTAAGGGTCAAAAAAGAAACAAGTACCAGAAACTGATGAAAGGGTAACATCAAGGATGACATTGGGATAATTCTACCTGTGCTGTATTTTTATGGAGGAATAAAATTGGACTGGCCTTGCCACTCAAGCTACAAGGATCCTGATTAGACAAGCTGAGAGCAGGTAACAGGAGAAGTGCTCTTAAGATCAGGCTGAATCATAGCCCTTTGGAAAAAGCCCTTTTAACAAGGATTTATAAAAGCAGAGCATCTTTTGTTTGGCAGCAGTGGAACACAATGTCAAACCTACCCTGGTCCTCCTCTATGGATTTCTGAGCAGTGGGTTCCACTTATACTTGACCCATCAAAACACAGCTCTGAGTTTTTCCACACAACTTTCATTATTCTTGTATTCTTATTTGTAGTTCTGTGTGTACTGTCACATATATTACTCACAAAAAGCAGAGGCAACCTTTTGCTGTATTTTTGAAGAAACAGAAGCACAGCTCAAGTTTGTTACCAATTTCATTCAAGTCAGCTATACATCTTTATTATAATTCACATATATTAATAGAGGCTAACTGTAATATCTGTGTAAAATATGAGCATTTTTTTCTTTGAAAAATTATATTCATAAAATATACAATAATTATTTTTAAGCATGTCTACATATTGTTCATCTTTTCCTTAAATTCTCTTTAAAAATGAAGAATGGGGAGAATGGGTAGTAAATTTTACTATTTGGAAAAAAATAAGTGATAAGACAAAAACCCCCTTCATTTCTTTTTAAAAAATAGATCCCCACCAGCCTCTCCTTACATCTTCTGCAATCTACACATTACATGGAGCATGTGGTGTAGGTGTCCCTCACTTTCAAGAATTTATCTGTTTTAAGTATCCTTCAATATTTTTTTTTCAGTTATTATTTATATTTTCCCTGGCCACAAAACTCCAGGATTCTCTCCTGTGTTTCAAAAATAGAGTTATCCAATGTCACATTTCTGCAGAAAATTTTCTTTGGATCATTACATCTACAACATTGCAACAGCAAAATTGCAAAGATGGAAGTACAAGAATATGCATATAAAACAATCTCAAACAAATATCTGATTTTTGAAGGACATGTTTTATATTTATGATATACTGGTTGGCAGGAAATACCAATGTTTATTTATTTCCCTACATCCCAGTTGGTTTTAGTAAAAGATTTGTCTTTAGCACGATGCCTTGCTTTTATCCATCATGGCTGTAGCAGTGCCACTACTATTTGAATATAGCCTTCACCTTGACTGAGCTCCATTTAATTCCTGATTTCTCTGTCCTCATTCTCTTATTGTTCTTCAGTATGAGGAGGTAGAGTAAGCATGGGGAAGCACACCCAGTTTTGCAGGGAGTAGGGAAGGGCTTGAAGTGAATTCTTACAACAGAAGGAAGATAGGGGTTTTAACCTGGACATTTCAGAGGCTGTGGATCTCTGTCCTTGGAGACAGTTCTTCCTTTAAAGACCCAGCTGTGCAAAGCCCCTAAAACCCCAAACTTGATGTTGAACATGATTTGAGCAGGAGATTGGACCCGATGTGTTTCAAGGGTTCATCCAAACTGAGTGATGCTGTGAGTCAGTGACAGCTGTTCGTGTGCAGCTCTAGGGGGAGTTTGGCAGCACCAATGGGCCAGGAGAGGCAGGATTGGCTGTGCAGATTGATCTGCTCCAGCAGGTGAAGCCCTGCCCTTGCCACAGTTCTCAGGAAGGCAGTGAGAGTGCCAGCACTGTTAGAAAGGACACTGCTGTGGCACAGGAAATTGAGTATTCAAGAGGCACTGTGTGTATGCAAGGCATCTAACCTATAGAAACAGCAGGATACACAGTTTTCTGCTTGATCCCACATATTTTATATCATCTGTGGTCTTGGTGAGATTCTGTCCCTTGCTTCCTGTCTCCCTGAGAGGCCCTGGACTGACAGACCACCCTCTGCATCTCTGACACACAGCCCCTTGCTGTGGATGGGCTCATGTGTATTCCTCCTCCATGGACACAGCTGTGGACCACTTTTCTGTTATCTACTGCTTTTTCCTCTTTTTTTCTCTGTGCTAGAACTACTGGTATTCTTTTATTTGCTGCCATGTTTTTATTTCTTGACACATTTTTCAAGTTCTAGATACTATTCCATGTTCCCCATCTAACACATTCTCCCTTCCACCAGCTGATGTCTTAGTTAGCAATAACCTTCCTTGCACACTTCCCCCCCTCCAAAATATATTTGCTATTTTGCATCATTTAAAGTTTTTTTAAGCATTCTTTCAAGGATTTTCACTTTTTCTTCAAGTTTTTCGCAGTAATTTTTCAATCCCACCCAACTGTCACAAGGCCAGTTGTGTATAATTGTCACAAGTATAAGAAAGCAGTTTAATTTGTCACCCTTCTGAGAGCACATCCCCAGCTGTGGGAACAGATTGTGTCAGCCACACGTGACTGCAGTACTGCTCAAATCTTATCCTGTCTCAGGTAAGACACTATAGGCCACAGCCTTGACTAGCAAACTCATAATGAAATGTGATGGAGGAGATGGAGAACCCTGTCATCCTTGTGTTCCATATCACACATGGTCATCCTGTCAAGTCAAATCTGATATAAATGAGCTACATTAATCAGAATATGTGAATTTCTATTTGACAAGATAAAGGAGCATAGCATCTTCAATTAGGCTAGCTACCTAAAATTAGCTATGATACAAGCAAGTATACATGGTCAATTTGCCCGCCTGAAACTGAAAATCAAGTAAGATCAATATATAATCTAATATATAATAGATAGTCCCAGACTGAATGCAAGGCCATAACTCACTCAGTGGGCCACACTGACGTCACATGAAACCAAAATTAATTCAGCTGTATATCCAGTTTGGGGTCATCTGTTGGTGTCTGATTTACAGTACATATTTTAACCTTAAATGGTTTATACTCTTCATCAATATTTCAGTTCTTCGGTTAGAAAAAATGGTAGAAGTTGAGGTCCATCTTTCAGACCTATTCTTAAATCCTGTCTGAGATCCCAGCTGTGAAAAAATGATAGCAGGCTGGATAGTTCTTTTATTTTTGAATAAAGGACCTATCCAAAAATACTTTGAATAAAAGACCTAACCAAAAATATTTTGGTTCAGTGCACAGTAGAAACTTATTTTCTACAAGTTTATTAGGATGAAACAAAGGGAGGAAAGATAAATAGGGAGGATATACTTCCGAGACACATGGGCAAGGGCATAAAAGGCTTGAGTGTGGAAGAAAAGGAAGGATGGTTCCTAGGTGCCCTCAGCCTGAAGTTGAGGCTGGAAATTGCTGAGATTTCCAGGCAGGGTGCTGGCCCATGAGCAGATGATTGCCCTGTCCTTGCAGGAGTGTGGGGATGTGTTTCCTTTGAAAATGGACAGTATGAGACCAGCTGGGCACCCCTGTGCACCTCAGTATCAGTGTTTAGACAATCATTAGACAATTAGTGACTTAAAGATGCACAAATCTGCTTCTTGAGGCTAAGTTATCTCTTGGCAGGAAGAAATTAAACACACGCTAAAGTCTTAGCAAAGGTTATCAGATATTTTTACTTTCTTCACAGGGAATCCAAGCTCAATTCAGAGATTAGATTAATTGCTTTTCTTACCAGTTGCCTTCTGGATCTTCAGAAACTCAAACAAAATATATGAAGCTAAAAGTCTCTAATATTTTCATGTTTTAAAAAGCCTATCTTCCTTCCATAAAGATCAGGACTATAATAATTTTAGAAACAATAAATGGCAATTACAAACCAAATAATAACCCAGCACTCACAGCATAAATTTCCTCTAGGCTTGTGCAGCCGTGCTTGTGTGATTGACACAGAAAGGTCTGTAACACAGTCAAGTATCTGCTCTCTCACTCTTCTAGCTCTCTTTCTTTTCAGGCTTCTCTTCCCTCTCTTTTGCATATTCCTGGTGGCTCGCTGTTTTTCACTTCTCTTTCCTTCTGAGAGTAACTTCCTTCAAGCTGCTACCTTTTACCTAATATGGACTAATTCTATTTCCATAACAACTAAAACTCCTTGATTATCCTAAACTTCAGTTAATCTGGCATCTTAATCACTTCTAGAGAAATACAATTCCAATAGAGAAGAACAAGCAGGCTAAAGACATGGATTTTGAGACCTGAGGGGAACATGATCACCTGGTTTGACCTGCTGCAAAATGTAAAATATTTCCTACAGATTGTAGCATCTTCACCAAGCTTACACCTCTCACTGTAGTGATATATTATAGAGTCAAGAGTTTTTTCTCCAGTTAACTTTTCTAATATGTCACCTCTCCTTGTGTGAACCTTATCTTTAAGAGGGAAGTTGATAAATATCAGAACTTGGCCTGTGACATTTACAGAATTGTCCTGCTAATATATTAAGAAAAGAGTAGCCACAGGCAAAGATTAAATACTTTGGCCATAAGGTGAACAGGCAAAACATTGTTTTCCTTATTGTAACTGGACAAAGACAAAGGAGAACAGATGAGTCCAGGACAGAATTTCAATACATGATGAGACAGTACATGTTTATTGGGCAGATGGACACCCCCTCTCAAATGCCTGGCTGCATCTGCCATATGAGAGAAATGAAGGCATTTTGGACACAGAACAGGGTAGAAGACATAAGGAAATAACTTCATGTGCCAGAAATAATGCATTAAGTCACCTTTGTCCACTTCAATACAGTCCTGAAGGGACAGGTGGTGAACAGAGCATTAGAGCAGTTATCTGACAGTTCTTCTGGTGGAGTTTATTCATCCTTCAGGCTGCAGACCAGTTTGAAGAACTGCTTCAGGGCTCAGGCCCATGAATGACTTACAGTAGCCCATGAGGAAATTTTCTAGACTGAATTCATTGTTCTGACCCTAGGACAGCAGTCTAGGATGAGATGGATGATGGCAAAGGGTGCCTCTGTCCCTGCATTGGCTCTCTGAAGGGAGCCTAAATTACTTTTATTAGTCCTGCCTTTGGTTTGAGATGAATTTCAGCTCATGGGGTGTGAGTTCATCCCCTTCTACTGCTCAGCCTGGGTACCAGAGGTCTGCCCTGGATAAAGGAAGGGCATCCTGCAGCAACACTGACATAGGGGATGAACAGTAATATAACAGGAAGCTGCAATCTCATTGTCAGATCTCTACAAAATGGAATTCTGAGTTCTTACAACCCTTTGAGAATAAATCGGATCTTTTTCTGTTATGTCATCTTTGCTTTGAGAGCAGAAATTCTTCACAGGTAGCACTTTCAGCCACAATTCATTCAAACACTGTACTAGCAAAATAGATAACGAAGGCTTTCAAAACTATATTTGTGATATAAACCCAGAAAGATGCTTTTAATGACAACATCATTTATCCTTTTCTTGGTGTGGGTATGAAATATCTTTGGAAAGCTCCAGAAAATCCCACAACTACAGAAAGAGCTTGACCCAGCTTGGATCCCACAGTTAAACCACTCAGGGAATTTCAGAGGAGACTGGAAAGTTTGCTTTAATCTTAGGGAATGCCTTTTTCCCCATGTACTTGACTGGGAAAGAACAATAAGTTGTATACATAAAGAAGGAATGGTACCATTTTCCATTTCAGTATCTTTACGTTTTTAAATTAAATACCTCCAGCTTCTTTTGATAGTTTTGCTTGGGTTTTTTAAGAAGTTAATTGAAAACAGAAACAGGCTTCAACCATTGGGTTTTTTTTATTCCTTTACACTCTACCTTTTGTATTTTCTTCTCTTTGTATCCTCCATAAATATAGAAATAGAACCATAGAATATCCTGAGTTGGAAGGGACCCACAAGAATCATCAAGTTCAACTCCTGGGCCTGCACAGGACACCCTGACAGTCACACCCTGTGCCTGAGAGTGTTGTCCAAACACTTCTTGAGCTCTGTCAGGCTTGAACTGGAACTTCTTATTTCCAGTGTTTCTTTGGCAGACTGCTCTCCTCTTAGTTTCTCTGAAGTTACAAGAACTCCCGTGTGGAAGGGCAGAAGGAGGTGCCAGAAAACAAACACAATTTATTTGAAATACTTGTGAGTAATGCCATTTACCTGTGAGCTCTGCAGCACATCACTTGAAGAGGTGGCTGCTCAGGAGTTTGCTGTCGTATTTCATTCTACCACAAAAAAATCTTTTCTGGTCAAAACTCTACGACTTTTTCCAAATTCATAATTAACTGTATTATTATCAATAAAAGGGATTTTTTTTTACATTAATTTCTACAAGTAGCAGAAGTTTTTCGTGCCTGTTTTGTGAGTGAAAATGTGACACAAACTTTTCTGAAAATGGGAAAATATATATGTTAGTGTAAATAAGATGCCTTCCAAGTTTTCTTACACCCTGCACAGAGCCGTTTGATATTTCATTAAAAGAAAATAGACACGATTGTTTGTCAAAATGAAGTTTCTAGTTTTGATATTCATATTTCTTAGACTGATAGTGCAATTAAAATTACATTAAGAAAATGAAAAATTGACATGAACCAGAGCCAAATGTTGTTCAGGGCTCAGTTGTTTGATTGTTATTATACATAGAAGGGAGAAGATACCATCTATACAATAAATCATGCTATTGTTAGCATGGATCATTAAAATACACATATCTTAATTCCCCAGAATTTTTAATAAAACAAAGGAGATAATTCTTTGTCACTTATGTTCTCTGGTTTTAATCACGAAGATCAAAATATGAATGTTTTAAATGGAAAAAAAAAAGAAACTCAAATAAGACACTAAGAAATAAAATTTTAAGTTTTTTTCTTCTACTTACATACTGACTGTGCTCACAGTTATACTGAATATCCCTCACCTAAAGAGGGAAAAACCCAAGGAGAGCTCTGAGCAGGCCCCCAGATCAGCAATAATTCCATTTTCCTGACTATTATAATTCTGTTCACATACTTTTTTACTCCCACCCAATTAGGCAACCTATAATTCAATACCTTTAATTCAAATCCATTACCACTGTGTCTATCTGAGGAACTTTATTTCTCACACAAACTTAGAATCCAATGACCTCATGGATTAAATAAAGAAAAAAAAGACTGAAAACCCAAAAAACTAAATCAGCAGCAGCCACCAATATCAAAACAAGCTGTCACACAAACAAAGGAATAAAAAGTAGACATAAAAATCTGTCCAAAGTCACCTGTCATCTGTCAAGGAAACCTGGAGCACTGCATACTGATGAAAGATTTAAAAGTGAACTTCACAGGCTGGATGCATCTCAGCCACTGATAATGCAGAAAAGATCCTGGGCTTGTTTGCTAAATAAACATCACAGGAAAAGCACAGAAAACCTTGGTTTGACTTATGCAAGCATATTTATTTAGTTCACCTCACTCAGGGATTTTCCAATGTAGGTTTGACAGGAAACAGATTAATTTAATGAATTTTCCATGCATTTACTGTGTGATTATTAAGGGCAAATGAATGTTTCATTTGTCAGTCTAAGTACTGCAGGTAATAACATCTCACAACAGCTGTCAGCTTCAGTTAGAATATAATCTTTAATTCATAGAAGACCAAATAATGGACAAAAAGCATAGGTAGCAAGTATAAACTTTATTTGCAACTGATGATTTTTTGTCTTAGGCAGAGCAACTTGTCTGACCTCTTCACTCCCCAAAAATCCAACTATTCTTTGGTCTAGCCCAGTTTTCTCTTGCTACCTTCCAGAACAGAGGGCTGCTCAATAACATCCCTCCATAGGATGCCAGCTCTTCCTGCAGCTGCCCTGCTCCTTCCTTCAATTGTGATTTCACTCACCTTTAAAATGTCTAACAAAAACTTTCTTGTTGCTCCCAGTATGTCAGCTTCAGGAGGAGAAGCCAGACAATGCTGATTTTGATCTTCACTACTTTGAGGAAATTGCAAAATGCAGATTTGGTGAAGCTCAATTTCTACTTTCACTTTGGTAAAAGCACTAGGTCAGTGGTCTTTCCTTATGGCAAGGCTAGTGTTAAAAACCATCGGAGGGGTTGATATATGAAAGAATTTTATTAACTTGCAGATTTTTAGGAAATTCATAGTTGATACAATTTAATCAGTCTTGCAAAAGCAAAGCCATGAAGTTAAACCACCTGGTTAAAACATATACATTCCTCTTACCACAACATGTTAGAAAATAGTAAATACATGTAGATTTACTTCTCCTTACTCATCCTTCTCATTGTTATATCCTGAGCAAGCTATTCTTATCAGCTGCTGAGGAATCTGGCTCAGAAGCATGTTTATCTGAGAGAAGACTGAATCAGAGAAGAAACACAAAAGTTTAATGGTCTTATGAAGACTGTTTCAGTGTGTGTGAATAAAACATGCTGTTATGAGACTCTGGTATTACTGCTCTTTGCAGGTAGGTTCTGTGAGTAATTTTGAAAGCTTCAAACTACATATATAAGTTTTTCATATATACACTTTTGGAAAGTTTTTGTTGCTTGGTAAAAGGCCTCAGACCTACTCTACTGATGAGGATGGGTAAAGATGTGGGCAGCTTGGAAAAAAAGAGCAATAGTGATCTGGAGATAGATGGGCCAACAAGAATTGCATCCAAAGCCTCTGTGAAGTATGTAAAATGCTGTTCTGCTAATTTTATCCAATGCCATAATTCTGTATGAAAATTTACAATAAAGGTTTTTCAGGAACTAGATTTGTGTTTCACAGAAAGTCTATTCTGAAATGTAACTTTAGCTGTAGAATCACAGAATCTTTTGATATCTCCATATCTTTGCCAGTCACCCTCCTCAGCATATTGAAGGACACCCACTCAATCCCTTTATTTTAAGTAGGATATCACACATTATCACCTCTTTTTTCCACCCTCTGCAGAAGAAGTTTGGTCCAGCAGAGGCTCAGTTGCCTTCTCAGAGGAAGTTACACAAAAAAATTTAAGAAAACCTTTTTTTAGCTAAAACACAGACACTATTTTCACTTCACACTGATTACTGAAACAGTGTTCAGCATTCTTTTTCAAAGATCAAACAGGATATTCTCAATCCTTTGATGATTTTTCATCTTGTTTCTGTATCTCTAAAAAGCCCCCAAATCCACCCAAACAAAAAACCCCTTCAGAAATCACTACACTGTTACTCATATTCTGCTCCCCCCCGCCATCACTAGGTCTAACCCTGACAATAAAATGTATACCATGTTGAGAATATAAACACTTTAGTGTTGTGATATGGCAGTGTAAAGAAAAGATCCTAATTTTTTTTGTAAACTGCTGCACCTCCCCTGAAATAATGAAATTATATTAGTGTCCTGTTGATTGTAAAGATTTTTTGTTAAACATACATTTTGGAAAAAAAATAATTAGGTGTTAATTTCTTTCAGATAAATACCATTGCCTGTCCTTGAAATGGAAAGTAATCTATTTTTTTAGCCAGCAGAGAAGGACCTATTTTTAAGGTCTTTAACAATGAGCAGTAGCTGATATAACACAAGCTGATCAGGCTGGCACCATGAAGACAGCACCTCCCTGGAAAAATAGTGTTTGTTGATATTGTGTAGGGGGGAAATATAAGTAGGAACAGGTGACTTTTGAAGGACTGTGCTACTTTCAGAAATAGTTCATCAGTGCACACATAACCTATTGAAAGATAAGAACATGCAGCCTCTCACAGAAAAATATAGGACCTATATTTGATTGAGGCCTAGGCAAAGCAAGATTATTTTGTTATTTACTCATTGAAAGAAAATCAGTTGCTGGAACATAATCCTATTGACAAAACCTGCATGAATGCATGGCCTATCAACAACATAAACAGTTACAGCACTAAAATAAATAAGCATTCAGACATTGAAACATACAAACTAGTCATTTTGGTTTTACCATTTAAACTGTCACACTCTTGTGCCAAACACCCACCAGGTTAACAAGTATTTATTTCAATTATTTCATGAGAATGAAAAGAATTCTGATTCATCTCTGCTGCCCTTCAAAAGCACTCCAAGCTGTAACCAAAGGCCTCTGAAGTCTGGTTCTTCCTGAAAGGAATATTGCTGTTTGTATCACCAGTATGTAGCACAGAGAGCAGCAGGTGAGGCCATTGTTACTGGATGCATGCTGAAATAACCAGCACTTTCCACATCAGAGTTTCTAGAGTGGATGATCCAAACCTGCTTGCAGCACGTTAATTTCTTAAGCTCTGTAGGACTTGGACACTACAAGACAGCTCTGTGAGTTTATGTAGAAAAATACTTTAAAGTAGATATATTTCCTACAATCCATACAGAGATGTGAGGAGGACAAAGATGTATGAAATATTTGCTAGTCCTTTATGAACTGTTACTCCACTGTGTTTTTACTTGTTTCTGTAAGGGAAAAAATAATAATTAGGCAATCACCCTAATTTGCTCACCACTCTGCCTCGCTGCTCCCCATCTCAGTAACTTTTAAGTCATGAAAGCACTACATTCCTATAATATGTGAAGTAACTTGATGCAGTGGGAAGGAGCTCTATTAATGGTTCTACTTCAAA
Organism: Drymodes brunneopygia; assembly: GCA_013400955.1. Classification (NCBI taxonomy): domain Eukaryota; kingdom Metazoa; phylum Chordata; class Aves; order Passeriformes; family Petroicidae; genus Drymodes; species Drymodes brunneopygia. The sequence goes on along the minus strand of VZTZ01035686.1, from coordinate 85,335 downwards.
AAAAGGCTAATTTACATGTTTCCATCTTTTTAGACATCAGAAAAATCTGTGCTGGTGCCTACTCCTGAGACCCAAAGGCAGACCTTGTTTTATTTTTAGTTGGCACTGAGAGCTCTGTGTGGGATGTGTGCTTGTGCCACAAACAGGAAGCATTTAAACATTCCTGGGCTTTTGCCTTTCTGAACGTTTGAGAAATGCCTCACTCTCTGATAATCCTGGAAATGCTTTTGCAGTTTCTGGATGTTGTCCAAGAAACTTTTCAGGCAGCCTTGGAAGAAGTCATCCAGAATTTCATTTTGCAAGACAGACTCAGTGAGATACTGAACACATTTCTTAATGCAGTAATTTAGCAATTCCCAGTAACAGACATTTCAGGACTATACCCAGAGTATTAGAAAAGGTAAGAGATGACAATAACTTCATCCCTAGAAGTATAAGATTATTGGAGTAGCACTTTGTGAACATCATCACAGGTCCCTGGAACACATTTGCACTGTACAGCAAATGTTGTGCATGGATTTCAAAGCTGTCTTCATTATAGAATTCCTGTTTGAATCCTTGACCATGATTAAAATATTCCTTGCTTCAGCAAAAAGGTGAAGATTCATGATAAGATTTCACTATTCCCTTTTTAAAGACTTTTGAAAGGGAGTAACAGTAGGTTTGGTTACATAAAAAGTAAAAAAAGTCAATAGAAGCCCATCATTTTCTGGATAAATGGTGTAAAAATTAGAAACTCAACCATTAAGTGCTATCACAAAGGCAAAAGTCTTACAAACAGTACATTCTAGGCATAATTATATCAAATTGCAGAATTTACTGTGAATTCAATACTTGCATTCCTTCATTTCCTTGCACTACCTGTTCAATGATGAGTTCTTGGATAAATCAAGAAAGTACTTCTATATTTCCCACACCACGAAGGGCTTTTGGAACATCACACCTCTGTTCATCATGCAATAAAGAATAACAGTGAATAGAAAAAATTGTACTTAAATAGAATCAAAAGTTGGTGTTGCATCCATCAGATATTTCTACATCATCAAAAAGAAATATAAAAAGATGAATAGGACAGCTGGGAATGCATGAGAACATGCACAGTGCTGGAGATCAGAAGCTTCAAAGAAGTAACAGTGTGGGTAGTGTAAGGGTGACTTTGAGAGTTAACTTTCCTATTGACTTTTAAAATTAAACCCTGATAAAGTGAATCATGGAAAAGTTTTTAATGACTCACAAGTTTAACTGAATTGCTTTAAAGTGCTGTAATACCAATTTACTCTTTTGTGATTTATTTCATACACGAAGACTTTATAAAGAAGCTGTTAGTGTCTGTTGATCAATCATTGGAGGAATAACATAATTTAGGGGAAGAATCCATTTAGAGGAAATACTGACAGTGTCTGGGACTGGGGAGGTCACCACACACACTGGCTCTGTGTCTGCAAAAGTGAGACTTTTGTCCCAGCCTCTGATTCCAAAATCTTGCTCAGCAGCAAGTTATTTTTAACACTCATTGAGGAAATTTGTAAGAAACTATGTGTGATGATTGCTGCTGCTGAGGAAAAACTGCATGCAGGGGAAGAAGCAGTGCCCTTCTATGATTGTCTCTTTCCTCTAACAACTTTATTCTTTCTAAAACCAAAATATCAGAAAGAAAAGGTGTTCCTGGTTTCTACCTGCATCTATGCTTTTTCTGTTCATTCTGTTTCTGAACCCTGGCCTGGTCACATAAAATGCTCCTTTTCTGAAATGTTGTCTCCTGCTGCTGGTTCATCTCTCACAGGAATCCAGTTTATTCTCTTTTTCTCTAAGATTTCTCTATGTAAGAGAGTTCCAAGAGCATCCTCCACAAAGAGCAATTTTAGTTGTTGAAATGCAGCTTTACTCTTCCTTCCCTTTGAAGAACTTTTTCTATCTGCCTCATACTGGGATTTGCTACAGCAATTTTGTGAGGGATAGATGGACAACTTTCTGTAAAGTGGGAACAGAATCTCAATGTAGCCAGGTTAGCCAGCACTGCAGTGCAGCACAGCAGGAGCCAGGTTGTAGAATAAAACAGTGTTGAGGACTCAGAAGTGATGCTGTTTGTATTCCAGGGGGTTTTCCTTGAGTTAACTCCAGTCTGGTCAGTTGAACCAATCCCATCAGCAGTTGGAAAGCATCAGGTACATTTCTGAGGATAATATCTCAGTCTAGCTTCTCCCAGAAGAATCTAGTTTGCACAATCCAAAACCACTCTGCAATGCAAACAGTCTGCAGGGATATTGAGCTGAACTGAAATACTGACTAGACTGCTGTATTAAGTTTCCTTCTTCCCCACCTTTCTTTGTTCTTCTGAATTGGATGTGAAGCAAGCTCTCTGAGATAAATAGAGTATTCCCACCAGGAATAGCACCTGTGGTGGTGGAAGGCACAGCCAAGGTAATATTTTCAGCTCTACTATGCTTTTCTTCTCTTGATTTTCTGCTTGGTATTTGCAAAAGCTCACAGTAAAGCGCTGTCTTGAATATTTTTCAAACAAGTGTCATGCAAAGACACACATCAAAAGACTAGAAGAAAACAGCTAAATCATTGTGAGAGAATGAACACAGGAAAGCAAAATATATTTCAAACACCATCTTTAAGTTTGACATTTATTATGCCCATATACTATTTTGGATGTTTGTGAACTATTAGGGGTGGCTTGTTCATTGGTATCAGAGAACAAGCTGTTTCTTAAGAGATGTGATCAATAAATTGAACTGACAGAGCTGTCTAAGGTAAAAAGGAAGGAAACTAGTGAATGCATATCTGTCACCAAAAAAAGTTAGGAAGGAACAAAATAGCATCAACTATTAAATGAAGCAAGATTTTTAAAGAAGATAAGCAAGCCAAAGATAGTAAATATTTATTCATAGCATCCCAGACAAAGTAAATGAATCAAAATTTGCATTTTAGCTGATGTACATGGTATGAAGAAAATAGAAAAGTGTGTGAACAAATTGAAAATTGTCACTTAGAAGTTCCAGAAAATAAGTACATCAATTAATACATGGACAAAGTGATTTTTAAAGTAACAGTCTGTAAACATGTAGGAAAAGAGTCCCTCTTAAAAAAGACTGATCTGTAGCTTCAGAGAAGGGCCTTGAAGCTGTCCCTTGAATGAGCTTGCTCTTCTCACTGAAATTACTGCTTTTTCTTTTCATTTCACCTATGATCAAAGACTGATGAACCCAGCAGGGAGAATGACAAAAGAAAATCCCAGAAAACACTAGAAATAAAGTGGCCATTTTCATCTCAAGTCACTGCAAGAAATTGTGAATATACCAATCAATTAAAAATGAATGTGATTACTTTAGTCCCTCATAAACATCACTGTCTTTATTACAATGTCACAATTTTTTCTTACTGATAATGCAATTTATTTGTAAACAGCTTTTTAGAAAAAAATGTCTGAGTTGACGTACTAAGAAAAAATAAAGGTTGTCCTGCAGTAAACTGGTTTGTTCTGGGCATCAAATTTGCCTCTTACTCCCTCCTAAAAAATGGACATTCAGTGCAAGGCCTCCTTTGGATCATATAGAAGGTGTCAGCAGAGGCCCATTATTGAATGCATGCATGGTACCTAAACCTGTATGAAGCCAGTATCTCTTCACAGTTCAGGAGATCTGGTACTTCCCTTATGATTTTTCTGCCCTCCCTTACCTTTTCTATTTAAAATTAGTGGTTTCCAAGCAAAAATTCAGAATGCAAAAATTACTCAGTATCATAGTTTAAACATGCAAAAGACAATTCAGATTTCAAGCTTTCAAAAACCCCATTAACACCTTACACACGAGTTTGCTGCTGCACCTTTTGTTTGTGTGCACAAACAGGTTGAGATCAGCACACCCACAACAGGCTGTGCTGGAGAAGGACAGGGATTCAAAACACAGGCTTTGGAAAAAGGCAAAATCAGATTGACAATGCAGCAGTGCAGATGCACTACTCAAACGATAAAAAGTATAAATTGGCAATAAGTTTCCACAGGAAAGATGAGGTCAGCTTGCCCTTGTGTGCTGCTGAAAGCTCTCAGTCATATAAAGCTGAGGACACTCTAATAGGTTGAACTTGTTGGTTGAAAAACTTTCTCCCTCAGTGCATCCAAATTAAGATTTTCCTGACCTTGACAGAAAGAAGCAATTAACTTGGAGTTTTCACTCATCTACAGCCAACTTAAGGTTGTCAGGCATGCTGTTATAGTATCTTTGTGAAGAAAACATAGCAAGAATAGACTAACTCCTGAAGAAAAAAAATACTGAATGCTAGAAAATTGCCTGTATAATTTCAAGACCCAGGCCTTCCCTGAATTATTTTTTTTATCTGCATAGAATTTCACAGTTAAAGCCAAAAAAATCTACAACTCCATTTAGCCCAAATAATACCAAGTTCTTTTTATGTATGAGAATCTGCACAATAAAACCATGAAAGAAATTAAGATTTCTTATTCCTAATCTCTAATCATAATTACTTTGAAATGGAGTAAGTTAACCACATCCAAGAAAAAAATTAGAAAAACATACTCCTAATCTACAAAAGATGAGCTATTTACTAATTTAATCAGCTAAAATGTTATAAAATAATAATAAAAAATAATTTCCCTTAGCAGTTTGTGCACATTTTCATTAGTGCAGACCTTAAACCATATGTCCCTATCTGAGGAAAAAAGTGGTCATACTCTTCTGAAATTCTAGAGCACAGGAGAATGGAGGGCTATGTACAGATATAAAAATCTCAAATCACTGTTTTGAGCTAAAGGCAGTGTGAGATTAAGTTCAGTGCTCAGCCCAAATACACACAGCACTGAGCTGGTGCGAAAATTTAATTTTTAATGAAGTTTTTCCTTAGAGCAGACCTGGAATTGGAGGGAACAATGCTCTCTCCAGAAACTCTGCTGGGCAATGTTTATACCATAAATACACAGTGTAAGGGGAAAATACCCCTAAGTTCCAGCCAGCCATGGGATGCCAATATTAAACAATAGAAATTCTTAACATAATCACTCAAAATATTTCACTCCAACCTCTTTTATGTCCCACTGACAGTTCATGGCCAATGCAAACCATGGATATCACAGTGACCCATGGTATCTTCTGCCTAACTACTGGTGTAAGAAAACTGGCCTACAGATAGGAGAAAAAATTACAATTCTAAAAAAAGCAATGAAGAAAGGGATCTGTCGAGGCTCTCCATTGTCAGCCACCTTTAGGGCTATCCTAAGCATCTGGGTATGTTATCTTTTATGTGTATCTATGTCAAAATATGAACTCCACCTAGATTTGCTTGTAATGCTTAAAAAAAAGGGTTAAAGAAAGCCAAAAGTGTGTAAAGATCGATAACTGAATTTTCCATAATTAATGTGTCTTCTTCTTTAGCTATTAGTGCATAGTTTGGTATCACAGTTCCAGTAGAAACCCACTATGAAACTCATGTGCCTTCAGACAAAGTCCCAGCTGCAAACAAACTATATTAATCTGATATATTTGACAAAAAAGACGGTTCATATCTAATGTCAATGAAGTGGAAATACCTTGCAAAAATTGCATTTCCTTCCTTCCCTCCTTGCCGTCTTTCTGCTGGGTGTAATTTGTGACCCATAATGATGGACCAGCATGCACTTGGTGTTAGTAGTGAGATGATTCTTCAACACTGCTTGAGAATTCTTAATCAAAAACAAAGTATAAAATCTGTAGTTTATGTTTGGAGTATACTCTACAATGACATACTTCTATATTTTGAAGTCCATTCACGAACTGTTATCACAAGAAGCTGTAATAGTTGCCATTCTATGCTCTGTTTAAATACAATGCAAATCCTTATCTTATTTGGGATTATTTTGGTGACCAGAAGATAGAAACACAGCCTGAAATAAATTTTGAAATACTATCTATCTCTGCAGGGTGGCCCTATTTAGGTTTAAATTCATTTTTATAACTGATCTTGGCATGGAACACCTGTTAAAGATGGTTTGGTACCAGCAGAGCACTATATTATTACAACCCCTTACATTTTATGCACCACCACAACTTTCTTATTGCCAAAAATAGCATCTCTGATCTTCTTGCAGCTGTTTTTTCAAAAGATGCTGTCCTTGCAAAACATGAGGAAAACCAAACAGAGCTACCAGAAGATGGACTCTGCATAGGAGCTAAAAATTTGGCATGCTTAGGGAACTGCTCTGTAAACAAATGGGAAAACACAAATGTTAAAAAAGCCATTATGTTCAGACATCAAAATTGTTGACTAAAACCTATTAAAAGGCAGAGGAATTCTTACTTCAAAGTTTATTTTCAGTCACTTCCATTAGCCATCACTCTTTTTTACATATTTTAGAGCCTGAGTGTGAAGAAGGACCAAAGCCCAATACTGTCTGATCAGATTCTTTTAGATATTCCATGGAGGGAGTAATGTTTAACATCAACTGTACTTATTTAAAGGTTATGTTACATGGGATTTCTGGTTTGTCAGAGTGATACAAAATATATTGCACAGCACAATGCAGATGTAAGTTACACTTAGCCAAATGCATGTACAGGATCTGCAATATGGAGTTCAATCACAACACTAAAGTGACTCCCATTATTAGCCTTTGGAATATGCTCACCACCATGACACTGGGCTCCCCAGCCACCAGGAAATTATAGATGGGTTCAAGACACCTCAACCCTGTTGCTCTCTTTGAAATCCTGTTGTTGGTTTTGCAGTTTTTGTACTCTGTGTTGGGTAAATCAATATTCATCCCTCCCTGTGCTGGTCTGGCCAACTCAGGGAGACATTCCCACTCTTCCAATGAACTCAGGGAGAAACTTTTACAATGCCTGTTGCTGCACTCAACTGTTCATAGCTGTTCACCTGGATCAAAGGCCACCCTCTGGTCCCCTTGGGGCTGAGTCAGCTACTACATAACAGCTTTGGTCAGTCAAACCCTGCATTATTCCCTGAGCTTCACGGGAACATTTCCCTGCCCATCTCCTCTGCACCTTCTTCCCTTGTGGGGATTTACTGGTCAGTCTCAATTAATCTTAATTTACTTTGAAAGTCATGAGGGAGAGTGCAATCAAATACATTTTCATATTACTTAAATGAATAATACGAAAGAAGAGAAGAGAGAGAAGAGAAAAGAAGAGAAGAGAAAAGAAAAGAAAAGAAAAGAAAAGAAAAGAAAAGAAAAGAAAAGAAAAGAAAAGAAAAGAAAAGAGAAAAGAAAAGAAAAAAAAGAAAAGGAAAAAGAAAAGAAAAGAGAAAAGAAAAGAAAAGAAAAGAAAAGAAAAGAAAAGAAAAGAAAAGAAAAGAAAAGAGAAAAAAGATAGAGTGGGCATAAAGATGATAAAGCTGGATTTCAGCCATGCTCTGAGGTGCTGTACAGGAGCAACCAATTCTGGCATGTAGAACCCCTCCTTCGCAGGCACACTATTCATATCCTGCACCACCTCCTTGCATTGCAGCTGCTGGAACTATCAAGTATCTGTACAAGCCTCCCTGAGTAACTGCTCCTCAGTCATGAATAAACATCCTTTTCAAACCAGACCCCTTCAGCAGGAAGATATTTAGTTCCCTTTCACAGGCGGGAAGTTGGAGTCGGAGCCAGACTGTTTTATCCAAGGTCAGGCACAGTATCTGCTGTCTGAGCTGGGAAATGAGCAGAGACTGCACTGCCCTGCACCACTGCTCTGCCAGCATCACATCTAATTCTATCATTATGTTTGTATTGAATATGACCTTAATTTAGACTTGCTATCACCTTAAAATAAGCTGCTGCCTGGAAGCCTCCTTGCAAGCTTGTAAGGAGTTAACACAGTGAGGCTAAAACTCTCAGTAAATATGATTTATTTTAATTACAGCCTACAACAGTATGACATTTTTGTTCTCCAAACAACAAGGGCATAAGTCTCAATGCAATAAGTTTTTCAAATGAGTAATGAGAAAAGTAGGTCAATATCAAAGATTAAATGGTACAGCAACACAAAGTTAATCAAAGTTAATATTTAATTCACCAGGAGAATAATCCTATTTTGTTATGTTCCAGACTATATTTTTAAATATAGTGCTAATATGGAAATAGAATTTCTTTTCAATTCTTCACAATTCTAATATGAGCTCTGTAAGGTCACATCTTCCATTGCTGTTAAAGCACATAATATCACAGGGTCCTTCTTTCTTATAGCATGGTAAAATACGTTAGATCTAAAACTTGAAATGAATAGTGCCATATTTATATTATTAGGCCAACTATGTAGATCTTTATAATCAAGATCAGAGTTACAACACTTTCAGTTTGTATATCCATAATTTTCATTTTCTTTGTACGAAAAAAGCATCAGACAAAAATACCCAAAACCTCTTATGCCATGCTTTATGATGGTGATTAGCTAAAGAACAAATAATTTAGCATCTAATGGTAAGCAGAAGGATGAAACAGGTGGTAAACAGAAATACATAAAGATTCTGTTAAGAGGGCACAAGAGGCAAATTAAATTAACATATTATGGTGAGTTTCTTGAATTGCTTCACCGCACTGCCAGCATTTTTGTTAAACAATGCCTTTTTTTTCCTCTCTGAGGAACATTATATTTCTATTGTCCTTGGTATCTCCTCAGATTTTGTAATTATGAAATAATTTCAGAAGAGTGTTTCTAGTGAAAAGAACACTTGGCTTGTCACTGTTCTTTGCTTTCTGAATAACGTACATCATGTTTTTAAAGGTCATAGATGGAACTTTTAGTAAACAAGCTTTTCTTTTCCCCCTTACTTAGGTGTACCAAGTCATAAACATTTCTGGTTTTCATTTTTGTTTACCTGACAGTTAAAGCACAAACACTGAGATAGAAGCAGGAATGTTTTGCTTATGTTTTTACACTGCCCATAACCCCTTTAAAGCTCAGAAAAACAAACTCAAATGTTTCAATACAATCCCTAAGTCAAGGAAAGCAAGGAAATAAATGAATACAGGATACCTTTTTCATTACAGAATTATAGGGGAGAAGGCAAATCACAATATTACAAGCCAAGTTCTCTTCTCTGCTGTCATTTCCTTGTTATGGTGGTGCAGCTAAAGACAGTCACAGGAGCCTAGGAGCTCTATGCACAATATCCAAGCAAAGCTCCATTCCTGCTAAAGGAGCTCAGGGTAGCCCAGGACACCTTTAACAGATGCAATAAACTTCTCTGGACAGCAGCCTGCACTTCTAAAATTCTGTGGATTACCATATAAATTTACAACATATTAGAAATTATCAGTATCATATGTCAAATAAAAAACGCCTCTGCTTTGAATGACCATTTTTCATGAAAGAGAAAGTATCAGACTACTGTGTACTTCAAATCCCTGGACCTTTGCTCTTTTCCCTTCACAACACAACACAGTGTGAGTGCATGTGACAGAGAGTGTCTGTGTGGTGTGCTTGAAACCATTAGACTGACAGCTACGTGCCATAAAACAGCAGTCTGAAAACAGCATTGATAATGTGCTGAAACATTGTCTTGTTGCAGTAATTTGGAGCTGTAACACATTCCCCTTCACCTTACCTGTTTCTATGCTCTGTGGTGCAGTTCTCAAGCACTGCACTTCCATTGCCCAGTGCCCATCACAAAAGAGGGTGTAGAGAAAGGTGAATTTCAAGTATGCAGAATTGAAAAATTCACTCAAAGAATTGTGTCATAAAAAAACCAATGAATGTGGTGTAAGAGACATGAGTCAACAAGGATGTTGTGCAAGGTAATCAGAAAAAGTAGTCATTCTGTGCACAGTTCATGCAGTATCAATGGACAAAAAATAGAAGTGACTCTGTAATAAGAATTTACTTGCCTACTCTATTGCTGAAATTATGATCCTAATCTGATGGATGTATTTCGTTTTTATGGCATTATAAAGCAGGTACAATTTTAAATAGCAGATATTATTTCCCAAAGTCAAAAGAGGTCATAGTCTTTTCAATGCAGAATTTGGCATGCTCAAGACTTTAACAATCTACTCTGAAACAATATTTGTGAGTATGTGGAGGGCAATGCTGAATATTTTTTCCAAACATTGATAGCCTCATCACTAAGACTACAAGCTGCTCATTGCATTTTACAAAGCATATCATCCTCCAGTGAATCTTCTTTCATTGGGGTATGGACAAATTCTTCTCTACAAATGGAATTTCAACAGATAACTTACAGACAATAGATGGGGAAGACTGGGTACTCAGAAAAGGTGCAAAGTCATTTACAGCTGTCTATATATTGGCACTGTGCAGGTTAGTAGTGGTTTTTTTGCATTTATGTGCATAGAATTTGCCCTTTCTTTGCTGATGTTTAGAGAAAAGTCTTGTAGGAAAAGCAAGAGAAAGCCAGCAGAGTATCATCATGTGCTGCTGATAAGAGTGTCTGAACTATTACAGTCTATTTGGGAATGTCCTTGGAGTCTTAACTTGAGCTTCTCTAGGGGAAAGAGAAGTCCTAATAGATCATCCTTCTAATAGCAATGATAACAAATAGAACTGATATCAGTCAGCTGTTGTATATCAGGAAAAATTGCCTCCTGTTTATTTTAAAATGACACAGTCGAACCACATCTGCACTGCCTTATCACACATTTTCTGGACAAAAGGCTTCTCCTGCTTGCTATTAGTACCGGGATAATAATAAAAATAAAAGAAAATAGTCAGTGGAAAATGGGCAGTAGAAGCTTTGCTGAAATAACCTGTGATTATTGACAGTCTCTCTACCCATGACAGCACTTGAGGTGTGTGAGACAGTAGGTGAAACAAGGACTGTAGTCCCGCTTCACCAGTGATGCAGGATGCAGTCTGTATTTCTGTTTATCCAGCAGTGACAGGAACATATTACTGCCTCCTACCTGAAAAATGGCCCAGACGTTTTTGTTTTGTGATGAAATTTTATTTAAGGAATAAAAAGAAAAAAAAACTTCTCCATATTGTGGTAAGACAAATTGGTTTGAGATAATTTCAGTTAGGCCTGGCTGGACACAGTCTAGTGTCACAAAAGTACAGGGAGGGGGAAAGGAACCAAAATCAATTTGGTCTCTACCAGTGCCCTTGAATTTTTTCATTCAGAACATGCTGTAGCATTTCCATGATCCAAATTCTGAGTCACAGAGTGCTCCAATATTGTAATGATTATGTAAATTATTGCAGAATGCTTCTTCTGCATTTTTCGGCTAGAGCTTCTTTTTCTCTGAATTTCTTTGTGCTATTCCCATCCATTTCCCACCAGGTGAAGCAAGGACAGAAAGACACAAATAAGGCAGATTTTCTTTATTTCACTTTATTTCACTGAAAATGACTGACAGCAGAAGTGCAGCCAAGAAGGCAGGAATAAACTAATCCAGGTATCCAAATCTATTTGAGTAATTTGGTTTGAATTTATGTATTAAGGGACCAAATTGCAAGGTTATGAAAAAGAGATGAACTGACAGGGAGAGGTATAATTTAATTTAATTAGGAATCAAAAAGAGACATTCTCCAACATTCAGAGATTTCAAATATTATCCTCAGGGCAGATTTCTTGAATTCACGTAAATAACCAGATTTTTTTAAAATTAAAGCACTGAATTTAAAGTTAAGCACTGAGAGAACTCTCCAAAGGTTTAGGTCTTCTAGCGAGGCTGTTAACAACTGTGGTAAAACACAGGATGTGAAATGGGAAACTGGGGACTGACTTGACCCTGGAAAGGTAGGGTGCAATTTATATGAACACTGGTCAAGCTTCTGCTCCCCCTGGTTACTGGCTGAGCACTACAAAGACTTGGCTCACCTATGACCTCTTCATACTGTACAGAATCTGAATAAGAGAATAAAAAAAAATCACCATAAGTGGAGGATCTAGCAGAAACTAACACAAAAACATAAAATGCATTAGTCATGGAAGAAACTAGTAGCTATTGAGGGAAAAAGATGGATGGATGGATGGATGGATGGATGGATGGATGGATGGATGGATGATGAATGGCTCTCAGAGTAAAAATAAAATGAGCTAGAGGGCAAATCAAGGGGTTCACAACCTCTCAGAACAACTTTCTGATAAACTATTTGTCTGAATCACACCGTGGGTCATGAATTGTTTTTCAGTCACTCATGTTATCCTGACTTTTTCCCCGTCTCTTAAAAGAATGTATTTTCTTGGACTTTTGATTTTTGTTTGTTTGCTGTTGTTTTTTTTTAACTTTCACCTAGTTAATTTTCAAAATAGTGGGTTTACTTCAGTGCTCTCAAATTTTTAACCAAAAGATTTAGAGCATCCTCAGACTGATAAATTGAGCATTGAGCTACAAGGTTCAAGCAATTTACTTGTCAATTTTCAAAAATACTGGAAAATGGATTTGTATTCTTATTATACACGTATGATCTAAATGAAAAAGAAAACTAAAGCTGGTAGAGAAGGCTACATTAAAATATGTGAATCTGATTGTGAATCAAATGAATCTGTGTTGTTCTGTGATGGTCTCTCTAGTTGATTAGAATATTTTAAGAAAGAAATCAGCTTTTCAGCAGTCATCAAATCTTGAATTTTTCAATTCATTAATCCAGCCATAATCTTCTTCAGAAGCAGGTGCATTGTTTCAGAATGAGTAAAGCACATCCACATGGTAATATGTATGAATACATGTTTCTGAAACAAATTTGATATCATCCCAGGTATAAAAATTGCAATAAATTTATTGCCATATAAATTTATGGAAATAGCTTATTTTTTCTAGGCACAAATAGAGAAAAGTAGAAAAGCTGTTTTTTTCCTTGAACTGGATTTTCTTCATTGCCCTGAATTAAACACTGAATTCTCAGCACCAGAATTAAGAGCTGGGAGTGTAAGACCATATGATCATAAAACTATTTAAATTAGAGCACAACTGAACCATTTTACTGAAAAAAGTTAACAAAAGTATTCAGTCCAAATCACTCATTCAAGGGTGAATTTAATGGAAATAAGGAATCACAGATTTCTTTCTTATTATTTACCTTTTCATTAAAAAAAATCACATTACTCTTGCGTACGATTAAGTATCAAAGAAAGCTTCTGATATTAGCAAACAGCCTTACCTAGTGGGAAACTTCAGACATGCTTTAACTCTACAAATTTTATTCTGCCTCCCTATTTCTACCCATCTTGTTTCCTTTCTCCATGACTCTTGGTCTGCAATGAAGCAGCTGAACAACTGCAAAGCTGCTAAAGCAAAGAGCAATGTTTTCTCTCTACATAACTCCAAGATTCATTATTTTATACCTTTTTTTATCAGTTCACCATAAGACTGTTAAGCTGTTGTGTTTCACTGACCAAAATCACTGGGCTGAGCAGTTGCATGCCCTGATAGCAGATATGGGATACACAGCCAGGCTTTCATGAAGGTACAGCTTTAAATAGGAAAAAAAAAATCCTCTCCCTTTTCATTAACCCACTATTTATCACTGGATTAAAACACTGAAGCTTTTACTCCTTTTTAGCAGTCAAATCCAGGATAACAGCATGCAAATTGTGTGTATTAAGTTGGAGTCTCAAAATGTTGGCTTTTTTTTTCCCAGATAGTGTCCTTGAGGATATTAATCATATTCTTAATTTCATCATAATGATAGGTTTCAACACAGGAAAATTATCTTCTCTTTCACTTGATCTTCTTCCTGCTTGCTCTCATTTAACTTCAGCAGTTTATCACTAAGAACTAAAACACCACTCTGATGGTTTTAGATGATTATGAAAGAACAGGCCCTACTATCGAGCTTTTCTTAGCATTTTTCCTTCGCCCCAGGCCCCGTTCCCCAGGAGCAGTGAATGCTTTCAAGTGGCACAGATGTGTGTCAATATCTTCTATGCTTTGGAGAAAATTGCTGCAGATATGACTGGATCCTGAAGTTAGGGGCCCTGTAATGCTCACAAAAGCATATTCAGAGAAAAACTCAGACTTTAGAGAATGAACACCTGCATAAAACCACCACACAAGGAAACAAGATTAATGAAAGTGAAATGGGAAATTTTGCACAAATGATTCTGCCCTGGAGTGTTTACTGGGTGGAAAGGGCTCAGGCACATCACCAGGGATGGACAAATAGGCAGATGTTCCCAGTGTTGGTACCAGAAATGCTGACTACTCCCTTTTATATTAGCTTCCACTATTTCTCTGAAAGTGGCACTTTGACCCAGAACATTTAATAGCCAGCATGATTCAGACCTTTGTGAATACTGCTCACATTTCTCAGTGCTGCATTGGTGAGGAAACTGGCTTACCTCTGTTTCAGCTGATTGGAGAACCAAGTTTCCAGTTGGGTTTTGTATGTTCAGCAAAACAAGCACACTGTGTTGAACATGGCTTGCAGTATTTTAAAATTAAGGTGTATGCTGGGCCTGGTGTGGAAGGGAGGATAAACTGGGAAATCCCTAATATGTGGGGTGAACCTTGGCCTCATTGAACCCCAGGGAAAATTTATTGTTGGCTTAAACAAACTGGCAGGTTTGCTTCACAATTCTATTTTTGATTATAAATAATCCCAGGCAAATAATTTCATATCTTTGTTGCTTGTCCTTGAGGTTTCTATCCTCTTCAGCCAATTGTGACAATCCCTGTGCCAAACTATTGACAGTCTCTCATAACTAGTCAGGGATCCTAAGCACAATGGTACACATCTCAGCCTTTAGTTATCACCATCCCACATAAATGGCAATATAAAAGCAGACTATATCAGGAAATCCATGAGCTCTCCTTATTTTCACTGGGGCCAGTTGCACAATTGCTGGGGATAATCATGAGTACTTACACATGAACCCTCACTGAAGAATCTTTTGATGGCTACAGACAACAGCAAACACCTGACACAGAAAAGTGAAGTGCTCAGAGACACAGGGCATTGAAAACAGAGGATTGATACAAAGCACCTGTAAACCAGGCAAGGTGAGAGAATTTAGAATAGGCTCTCTCACTACATTCCCTTCCTTGCACTGATTACAGATGAAATGTCTGTTTCTGTGTCACAAAGCCTCCTGAATGACAACACTTACCCAGAGCAGGGCAATTTACTGCTTGGAATACGTCCTTTAACTTTCCTTAATTGTCAGGCTTTAACAGTTACCTTAAATTTAATTCTGTTGCATTTAAAGTCCGACTTTATGATAATATAATTTATTTTGGACATTACTGGTGACATTGCTCTGCCTGTCAATGGAAACATGAAAGAATATCATCATAATGAATATCCATGGGCTTACATAAATCACTCAAAATACTTCAGATAGGTACAGAGATATTCCATTGACCCTGTAATGACTTTATTAAAACTGTTTCTACACAAGCTGTGTCAGCAATAGAGACATGAAATGATGGTGCTTCAGCAACATCACCTCAACTTTTAAATGTTTTGGGAAAACATTGTTAATTTTCTTTTAGTAGTGTATCATCCTTCCCAAATTACAGTCTCGGAGAACAGCACAGGCTCCATATGCTGGCAACACATGGAATTTCCTTTTTCTCTTGCTTCATAACATTGTAGTTGTAGTTGTAGTTATCACTGGGAACAAATCAAAGTTATTAAGAGTTTGTCTACTCATCAAAATGAAGATGTGAAGCCACTACAGGTTTAATTTAACCACTAAAATGAAGGTGATATGGCTGACAGCCCACAGGACTTGGACAGTGACTGTCATTTCCACCGTGTCATTGCTACTCCTCCTAGACTTAATAAAACTACTCTCATTTAATTTTGTGGGATGGAAAAAACCTTAGAGGATTTTCTTGGAACAGCCCAAGGCACCACAATTTTACATAGACCCTAACACCAGTGTAATTCCAATGATCAGAGGAGAATGTCAGGAGTGACATTCAGGGTGAAGTTCAATATCTATTGTGGCAGTGGCTCTGACTCTTTATAACCTTTGGTAAGGAAGACCTTGGAAAAAAACTCACTCAGCCAGTTCTGTTATAAAAGGGTAATTTTACTCTCTTTCTTTTACACATTTTTAATTGTAGTCTGACCTGCTTCCAAGTTAAACCCTCTTTCCTTACCAGGAAAGAGTGCCAAGGATTCAGGCTGGCTATGACGGAAACTTTTCAAGGATCTGAACTGCCAAAGGTTTTGGAGGTGGAGGGGAAGGAGGGTGATGGGAGAAAAAGGTCTCCAGGGAACTTCTGGGATTTTCCAAGTTTGGTAAAGGAAAGCACACAATTTTGCTTTAGGAGAAGTAAAGAGAAGCTACAAAATATCAGAATAAATTTTCTATTCTTTATGTGGGAACTTTTATTATAAGGATAGAACATAGTTAATAAAAAGCAAAAAGTCATACTTCAAATCAAAAGCAAACATGATGGCTTTACTCAAACTACCCCTCATGTAACTGGTTAAAGTGTTAAATATTAACATCTACAATCAGCAACAGCTTCAATTCTCAGAACTACTGCAGTTCTGACATTAAAAGGACAAGGTAATGATGTGATTTGCTGTGCTACCGGTGTACAGAGAAAACTTGGCTGTGAAAAAAGTGGAAGATTTAAACTGAGTATGTTCCTGGATGTAAGACAAAGTGTCAAAAATGATATTGTGGGTCTTTTTTCTGGGGTGGACCCTCTGCATGGTGCATCCAAGTAAGCAAAATAAATGACAAAAGTGTGAAAGAAGGAATTTGCAACCTGCCTCTTCTACAGAACCCAAATTTTCAGAGGCAAAGCCTAGAAAGACATGCTTTGATAGAACAGAGAAAGTAGTGAAATAGCAAAATAATCACATTCTGGTGAAATTTCACTAAAAAGAGAGATCTATGTGAAGAGTGGTTTGCACAAGAATAAAGGGAAAGGTATTTATCAATCTTTCCTCTTTCTATGGGACCAATTATCTTAATTCTGTCTATTTTAAAAATGTCTCCATCCCCTTCAAGCCCTTCTGTACTTTTAGTTCTTTTTCCTTTTCCTTTCTTTATTTCTTATCACTTCAAAATTTCTTCTTCCAGTTTTCTAAACTAAAGTTTTGTCCTACATGCTTATTTTCTATGTCACATCTTATGGCTACTCTAATACCGTCCAATGTACTTCTTTTATTACTTGGTTAGAATTCAAGGTAGAACAACATAAACAATTATTAAATTGATTGCCTATTACATCCTTATTGAACAATTAATTCTAAAATAGCATATGATCCTTGATTTGTCTGAGTCTTTCAGTAACATTTATGCTATTGATTTCAGTGTTACTACCCCAGTATTTGGAGGTTTCAGAATGTTTCAAGAAGTGGACCTAAAAAAATGCAACTCTTCCCACTCAAGTCTTTAAACAAGAGAAGTACCAGAAGATTCAAACTCACAAATTTTTCTCTTTTTTTTTTTTTGTTCTTTTTATCATAAAATACTATGTGCATCTCTCTAACATAACACATTACATGAAATGTTTCAGTTATGAGGAGCCTAAATAAATTTTTATAGTAGTATACTATAATATTCAACTCTGTTTAGGTCCAGCCAAAAGTAACTACTCAGACACAACATTCTTCAGAATTCTGGTAAGGCATTTTCCTGAGTGACATGACATACCATTTAAAACATCAGCACCATGCAATAGCAAAAAGGGACTTCAGAAATTTTAAAATTACAATGGACAGAACATTTACTGAGGAAAATACTTTCATCTCTAACTCAACAGATGTGTAGGCATTCATGGATGAAGATGAGGATCAATGGGGATGAGGAGAAGTAATTGAAGGCCAGAAAAGCCCTCCCCTTGGATTGTTGGACCTGTTCACATGGAGCACATTATAATGCAGCCAAATGCAGAATTGGAACAAGAGACATCCTACCTCTGCTAATAAACAGCTCTGTTGTTGAAAGATCACAAAACTGTGTAGGATGTCACAGAAGAGAATCAGTCTAACTTGAGTTCCCAGTGCAATGTGCAATTATGACCCCAAAAGACTAATGATTCTTTAATGTAGGAGCCCAGAGCAATGAATGTGAGTTGGGGAATTACTTTGTCTCTCTCTGGCATTGGTGAGAACAGCACAAGTGGAACCCTCTGTGAACTCCTGATGTCCACACTTCAAAGGCTTTTAGAAACTGACAAAAGTTTTGTAATGGGCGCAAAGGATGTCAAAGAAGCAGGTCGACAGAGAAAAAAGACTTTCAAAGCTTTAGCTTGAAAGCTGCTTATAAGATATGTTCTACTAGTTAAAAAGGGTGAGCATTGACAGGGATTATTCCCATGCTTTTAAATTAATAGGAAAATATGTATCAGGAGTCTAGAAGTTATAAGCTGAATATGGAAAGTAGTAAGCGAGTGCTAATTTTATACAGTAAAAGTGGCAAAAACCTGGAAAAACAACCAGTGCACTGGTGGGCTTTAATGTCTTGGCCTGAGTTTGCAAACTGAGATGAATGGTGTCCTGCTGAGGCACAGAGCTGAGCAGAAGCTGTGATTCACTCAGCAACAACTCTGTGTTTAACAGGGCCCTCAGGAAGGCAGAAAGGGGAGCTGATGGCCCCCCTCAGCCAGCCCCAAAGCCTGAGTCCCAGCCCAGCCAAGGATGCTGTCTGGCTGCAGCTCAGACAGATTAAGAGGTCAGCACTTCCCTGTGTACTTTGGGCTATCAATGACTGCGAGCACACTGAGTGTACCAGCAGCACTGCTGGGTCACTCCCTAATCCCCTTGTGCTGGAAAGATCTAGGTTAGAAAATCCTTTCTTTAAAGAGGGTGAGCTAACCTGATCACTTTGACAAAACTGAAGGTGCAGTCTGTCTTTTCTAGCAGCAGAACAGAGTGCCAAATGATTTCCCTCTTAGCTACAGAATGGGGATAGATCCAGAAACCTGGTGAATGGTGATTGAAACAAAGAAAGCAAAGAACTGTTGAAGTTATGTGAAGATCAAAAGTATTTGCAATACAGATTATAGGTGAAGCTTTAAATTGAATATGTACCTTTCAAACTCATGTTTGAAGAATAGTAAAAAAGGAAAGAAAGACAGTTTTAATACCATAACATAAACTTCCCCTAATGAGACAGATCACTGTTTTACCAGAGGACAGTATTTTTAAATATCCAACTTCGATGAAATATGCATGAATTAAAATCTATGGAAGGATATATGGATTTTAAAAACCTGCACATTGATATTCAGATAAAACACACGCCAAATTATAGGTCTATTTGAATGCAAAATTTATTAGCAGAATATCCTATTATATTAGTCACAAATGAAAGTGTATTTATGAACTCACCGATCTCAGACAATTAGCTGCAGTAACATACAGAACTTTAAAGTTAAAAATTGGTGTAATGGATACATAGTATCTTCCTGCCACTGTAGAGCTAGAATGTGTTTTATTCTTTAAGCCACAACCTTGAGCAGTATCTCACTTAATTGAGTTTTTTGCCGGTTACCCATCTGTTATTCTGCATCAGCAATGTATTCTTCAAGGTAAGTAACTGAAAGCTATTTCCACACTAATATTTTATAACACAATTCCCTTATTCAAGTGTCATTAGCAAGAGTACAGATCAATTTTGCATGGTTATTTAAAAGAATAATTTAAAATCAAAGCTTGCTACAAGCCCTTTCCTAACACCCATTATTTTCTGCTCTTAAGATTCAGGGTTTTACTTTCTGAAGGAGCAGTTCCACTTGGTTTGCAGCAGAATTTCCTGCTCTTCCCCAATTCTCCTGGTGGTCAGGCCACACCTTTCCACCTGCTCTGGCACCCATTTTAGCTCTAGCTGAGTTCAGTTCAGTTCAATTAGCAGAAAACTACATGTTCTTCTTCTTCTTGATATGTTAGTTTTTTGTTGACTTACCAGGCACAATTCTGCTGTATCATGAGTGTTCCAACTTCTCAGGTGGGGCAGAAACTTCAGAAGTATCACTGGGTAAAGTAAAGTACGGACAGCACATTTCAAGGCATCTCGTTTCTCTGCTGCTCTTTTTGAAATGGCTGTCACAAAAATGCTGCCAGATTAGAAAGAAGATTTGGCTCACCAAAGAACAGGGTGTTTGGCAGAGCTGGGGCAAGGAAAGCAGTGGCAGCAACACTTCAGTGGGAGTCACCTCTCTCAGCTCCAGTGAGCTGCTAGATTGGCTCAGGAGGGATGGTGGGACTGCACCCTGAAGCATTCCACACTGGCAGGTGTTCGGGAGCCCCATGAACCCACTTTGGACCAAAATAAAAGCTATTACTTATATCTAAACACTGAAACCCCAGTAGAATATCTAAATCTACTGTTTTGGAATTGCTGGGGCCCACAGCTCTTTACAGACCTCAAAGATGAATTAATCTTTTTTTAATGGGAAACAACTGAGTGCCTTTCACTGTAAAAAGTTTACAAGGTTTCTTCTTTCCCTAATTTTGCCTTCCCCAAAACCTATTTAACTCTAATGAATTAACCTAGCATTAGCTAAGGTAAATTAGCAAAAAGGCCTGGGGTATGTGAAAACCTCCTTAAATTTGTTACCTGCCAGTGGAAATATGACAGTGAGGTGTGTGGTCCAGTAAGAGTAAATTGAAATTCAGGATTGCTATTTCTGTATCCAAATTGTCATGGCCAGATTTTACAAAGAACTGACCTGACAACAACAAGAACAAGAACAATAACGACAACACATTCCCTTTTTCATGTTCTGGTTTGTTTAAGACATGTTCAAAGGCTGATTGTGCACCATTACAGTTTATACCAGATTAGACATTATCTGCTTTAAAGCAGCTGGCAGGAAGGTCTAAACCTGGGATAAACTCTTTTTTGTATACTCTGGCTAATTCCATAAAAATGTCACCATATCCTCATCCTGCTCCAGAACAAGCATATTCTGTTAGGTGAGCTGGTGGTGGGATACAGAAACACTGTCAAATCACAGCCTTAGGGAAGCTGAAACAGCTCTGGGAATTCTGGTGAGCATCTCTCAGCTGGGCCCACATCAACTGTCTTTGGCTCAGGCTCTCAGCCAGCTCCTCCTAAGGAACTCATTGCCCATCCAGGAAGGGGGCAATGGTGCCATCAGGAGTGTGAGGTACAGCACAGTAGAATTACATTTCCCTTAATCCCCACTTATTTCAAAAAGCACCCCAGAAAAAATAGGGGAAATGTAAATGGTGGGCAATCTAATGAATGGATAGTCACAATAAGAAAAGAATGAAAAGCAGCAATATACTTCAATTCCAAAATCTTGTTTTAATAAAGCATTTATTTTTGCAAAATACATATTGTTAATCATACCCTTATAAAAATATTCCACATTAAACTTTGTTTTTCTGTTGAGAAAAGTTAACTTTTCTTGTGCTAATCACCAAACTGAGTCTGCTTTTACATCTGATCTTAAAATCAAATCATATTTTCCAGCACTTAAACTAAAAGGAACAGTGTGTATTTATAGGACATCAGGATCAAATTCTAGGCTGGAAAAAAAGGCTTTTCTCGAGCTAATGGTGCACTGAAGCACTGATGGCATAAAAACAAATGCTTGTTTGGTCTTGTTCTGAAACTGAAGTCTTGCCCTCTGGCCAAGAACCAAATGTGCTACCAGATGAGTGATACAGAGACACTGAGCAGCAACATGAGAGAGTGAGGCTGCCAAGACTGCACTGTATCACCTTCATATCCAAGGCTTTGTCTGAGTTAAAAAAACCCTGTAACCACACACGCACACACACAAAACCAACCCAAAACAAAAACATCCAAAAAAGCCCCCAAACAATACAAACAAGTAAGCCTTTGTCTGGAAGCTTGTAAACCTATTCATGACTGTACCACAAGGAGCTTGGTAATATCCATGCAACATCAGATTTTCCAGCAGAAAACAGGCACTTCCACTTTATGCTAAAAGGGTTTTCATGCATTTTCCATCAAACAGTTAGGTGTCTGTGAGGGATTTTGGTTTTGGTTGTGAACAGAATGCTTTGTTGACTTTAATTTGACTTTAATTGAATGCTATGGACAGGCAGAACCCAGATTTTTAAATAAAGACTGTACAAATTGCTAAATACCATCATGAGAAACACAAATAAATATTTATAGGATATTCATAATGTTTTAGCTGGGAAAGAGATGATCTACCCTGAATAAAATAAACTGCCATGTACCTCAAAATACATCAAGAATTAGAATGAGAGAAATGAGTGTTTACATGCACTTGTCAGAGAAGGAAGTACACTTATAACTCCAGCAATGTGGTTTCTGGCACTGAATAGTAAATCAAGTTTCAGTTCTAGTGTGGAATACACATTTTGTTATCATTATCAAAGACAAAGGCTTTTTGTATAAGTTTGTCTACAAAATGAAGAGTCAGCAAAATCATTATATAACAGAAGAAATGCATCTACACTTGAGATTTGTTTGAAAGAGAAATACCTTGAAAAATTAAACACCTGCAACCAATATTGCTACATCAGGGAAAAAAAATCTATTGTAGACTTGGTATAAAAGTTAAATATTTCCTTTGTCTATAGCCCTGTGTAAGCAGCATCCTCCCATAAACAGCAGAACATTCCCACAGTTGGAGTCCAAGGTCAAAGCTGCAAAGGCAATGATTCCAGCCTCAGCTGTACCGTGCTTTCCCATAGATATTTTCCAAGTCAGAAACTCATAAAAAACACATCTAGATTCCACAGTCAGACTACTAATCTGAACCTCATAGGAGAAATGCTGCTGAAGACAACTGAAACCTTAGAGGTGCTCTTTGTGTAAAAATTGGCAAGATTTACCTCTGAAGTTAGTGAACAACCCCTACCTCAAAAAACTAAGAAGGAAAAAGACTAAAAAGGCTGAAAGAAACCATCTAAAATCCGAATGCTGAGGAAACACTCATGACTATAACAGGAAACAACCTAGAATGGCAAAGAAATATCCTAGACAAATAAATTACTATTTTCCCATTACCAGTGATACTATCTAAATGAAAAATTTGGGAACATTTAGTATTAGTACATTTCTTTTGTAAATCTGGCATCTTATTTTTTTTTTCTTAAAGGATGTTTGGTGAAACCATTGAACTGTCAGCAAACTTCAGCCAACACTTAATTGGTGCTTTTCTACTGCAAAGTCAATAAAGGGCTTTATCATGTTTGGGTCTGTGGAAAAGAAAATGCATATCATAGGTAAAACCAAAAGTATGATAATCTAGATTTTGGACAGCTTGCATTTGGAAAACAAGGTTTACTTGAGGCAGGTAGCCCATCAGTGTTTTATATAACTTTGTAGAAAAATGCCTTGCAAAAAGCAAAAGCCATTTGTAAAGAATATTCCCTCTGGGTCCAATTGTGAAGAAACACCTAGAGGGAAAAACTATATGACTCTATACCTGTGTAAGCTGATAGGGTAGGACTGACTTCATGGGGAAAAGAAATTGCCAAGGCCCAGCCCAAAATTATCTTGTCTCTACAAAATTCAAAGCACTCAATGGTATTTGCTTAAAAAAACATGAATACCTTTATGGAAAGAAAATGCAGCCTTCCAAGGGTGATTTAGTCTTCTCTTGGAAGCAGATACTGGTGGGACAGAATTTTGCGTAAAACTGGCTACTTTCTCTAACTCTCTGTCAGGGTTCTTCCAGATCACCTGAGCCAGAAAACATTTCTGTTTTAGCCCACATGCAGCAGGCAGAAGAAACTTTACTTTCTGTGGTGTTTATTTATTCTGCTCTGCTGCACCCACTTTTACTTAGCCCAGCTGAGAAGGTGCTTGTTTTTCATTCATGAGTCCACATTTGGACAATCACTATTCCCCTGTCCCTCCTGTGTAAACATCTAGGCCTGGAAGGATCGCTTCCTTGCTTTGGAGTCCCTATGCCACTCGGAGGAGATGAGGCACAGAAAAGTTCCTAAGAGGCAAGATTCATGGAGAAGCAGAGCCTGAAAGGAAAATGAAAATGGATGGAACAACACGACATCAGAAAGATGGGCCATGTGCTGAAAGGCAGAGCAAGGGAACTATTAACGGCAGTGGTTCCATGGGGGATCCCAGTGGGTGCTGCAGAGGCACCAGCCTCAGGACACCCTGACAGAGCCTTGTTTGCACCCTTCACAGAGCACCCATTTGGGCAGGGACACGTCCGATTCTCCCTTCCCCTACGGCAGTACTGAGGAGTTCATTTGGCACACAAGGCATCACTCCTTAGGGCAAGCAGACACAAAAGTCCTCGATGTTACTAGTGGTGCCACCTTTTTTCCCCTACGGCAGGAATTTAATTATTTGAACCAATTCAGCTCTCCTTTCTGCACCAATGCACCTCAGTCTCTGCACCCCCAGACCTCTCGGATACTTGTGAGGGCAGCGGGGCCGGTTGTCATTTCTCGGTGGGGTCCCGCGGGGCTTGGAGCTGCTCCCCACGGTGGCAGAACGAGAGAGCGGCGGGAGCTGCTCTGCCCTGTCCTGCTCGGGGCATCCTGGCACAACATCAGCCGGGACAGGACTCGGAAAGAGGGATCGAGAAGGGACATCCCGGGCTGCACGCTGGGCGAGGAGGGTGCAATTTGCCGCTCATCATTTTGCAGCCTGCGGGCAGAGGCGGCCGGCTAGCCGGCTCCCCGCGGGTATCGCTGTCTCAAGGAAGGAGGAGGAGGGTTTGGTTTTTTTCTTTTCATNCCCTGCGGAGCCCGCAGGTGGCTTGCAAGGCGGCCTCGGCCGTGCTGGTGAAGACGCTGCGCTTCGTCCAGAATGTGCCCTGTTTCCAGGAGCTGCCGCTGGAGGAGCAGCTGTTGCTGGTCCGCAGCTGCTGGGCGCCGCTGCTGCTGCTGGGGCTGGCGCAGGACCGGGTGCACCTGGAGACGGTGGAGAGCGCGGAGCCCAGCATGCTGCAGCGCATCCTCACCGCCCGGCAGCAGGGAGAGCAGCCCCCGCCGCGGGCACCGCCACCGGCACCGGGCCGGCCGCACCACGGCCCGCACCCGCCCTCGGCCGGCGACATCCAGGCCATCAAGGGCTTCCTGGCCAAGTGCTGGAGCCTGGACGTCAGCACCAAAGAGTACGCTTACCTCAAGGGGACGGTGCTCTTCAACCCGGGTGAGTGGCCGGGCGGGGCAGCGGGGAGAGCCCGCCTGTATCCCCAGGGAAGCGGGGCAGACACGGGGCTTTCCTCAGGGTGAAAAAGGTGCTGGAGGAGAGGGACGCGGAGCAAGGTTTCACCCACTGCCGCTTCCTCAAGACCCTGGCCAAAGGCAGGGAGAGGGTCCGGCTGCGGGTCGGTCTGGGATCCTGAGGGCTGGCGCTTTCCACAGATGCTTTTCACGAGCAAAGCGAATTCCAGAGTCCTGGCAGTGGGTTAGGGAAAGCTGGGAGTCAGTAGCGGCCCCTTGCTTGTTTCCCTCAGCGGGAGCGGCGAGACCTCCGCTCCACCGCCCGAGGGTGGCGGCTCTGCCCGTGCCGTGCCCGGAGCTGCGCGCCCCGGAGAGCAAGGGAAGGCTCGGGGCTTCCAGCAACAAAGTGCTGTTCTGGCTTTTGGTGCAGCACTTAGTATCGGGTCTTTTGCCATCTCTCTTTGTGGAGACTCCCATAGATGCAGCTCTACCAAGGGACTTTCCACGCTGGTGACTCACCTAAAAGGTAGCTGGGAGGCTGCGTTTGGCACTTCCCAAGTATATGGCAGGACCCTGTGAAAGTGGGACAGGGCTCTTTCCCACTGCCAAGCTGTTAGTTATTCATGGTTAGGTTCCTATAGTGGTAGTCTACATTTATCATCCTGCTCGTGTAGCTTTGCTTTCTACACAGATAAGAGAGAAAAAAGTTACAGGAGTTAGGGTGAAGCTTATGTTACACAAGTGAAGTTTGGAAGCTGGTCTAATGCAAAAAGATAGAGGCATTGTTCTGGTAGGAAAAATTTCTTCTCTGAAAGGATGATCAAGCATTGGAACAGGCTGCCTAGGGAAGTGTTTGAATCACCATCCTTGAAAGTGTTGAAAAATGTTTAGATAAGTTGCTCAGGAACATGGTTTAGTGGTGGACCTGGCAGTGTTAGGTTAATGGTTAGACTCGCCGATCTTGGAGGTCTTTTCCATCCAAAATAATTCTGTGTTCACATATAGCCTTAATTCTGTACCTTCCATCTTTCAATATCCATACTGTGGTTCATTGGGAAACTTCCTGTCATATGTTGGAGTCTTTCCACTTATACTTTCCACTTATAAACTGGCCTAGAAACAGTTGTCATAAGAAGTCTTAAATGTAAACAATGAATTTTTGTAGAAGTGAAAAACTGAAAAAGTTATTTTTGTTGTCTTCCTCACTGTAATGGTGTTTTGGAGAGCATTCTTCAATCAAAGTTTTATCAACTAATTTGTTTAACACTTAAGTGAATGTTGACAAACATCATATTTCTGGTTTATGAAGAAGAGTATTAAATATCCAGAACACCAATATGATAAGAATTTGACCTGCCCAATAAAATTTGGCATGTTGACTTTGCATACCAGAAGTCCTCTAGCAATTTAATTTGCTTCTTTCCTTGAGTGATAATTACAATCTGTGAGCTGTCAGGAGTTGTTCTGCAAGAATAATGTTGTTTTAGAAGCAAAAAATATGTAAACAAAATAATTTATTTTTCTTTTCAGATCTACCTGGACTGCAGTGTACACAGTACATTGAAGGATTGCAGAGGGAAGCACAACAAGCTCTAAACGAACATGTCAGACTCATTCACAGAGGTGATGAAGCCAGATTTGCCAAGCTGAATGTTGTCCTCTCGTTGTTAAGATCTATTAATGCTAATGTGGTTGCTGAATTATTCTTCAGGCCCATCATTGGAGCAGTGAACATGGATGACATGCTTTTGGAAATGCTTTGTGCAAAATTATAAAGGTGTGTAAAATAATGGAAGTAAGTCCAGTGCAAAGGAAACCCCAGAGCAGGATAATGTAAAGTATTGTAAATAAACTAACTTATTGTTTTTACATAGATAGTATTTTTGTATTCCATAATAAAATATTCTTCAAGTTCTGAAAGTAATTTTTTGTTAAACACGGTGGTTTTGGAAAAAGGTTGCAGTCATCAAAAGAAGCTTTAAGGTTTTAGAGAATGTTCATATCCAAAGTCAACTGGCTATTCTTTTACTATGCCTCTGAATAAAGAACATATTTACTATATTGTGCTTTCAAGGAGAGTAATCCCTGCTTTTCTGAAATAAGCACAATCTTACTGCTATTCTTATTACTTCTATTGACTTTAACAGCGTCAAATCTATGAAGGTTATTAAATAATCACCCATCGTTTTCTTCCATATGGGGAAGATGTCTTAGGAGTATTCTGAGTATTAATGAACATTAAAGTAGCTTCATCAACTCTAATATGTGCAGTAAAACATTCCATTCAACACACTTTGGGCTCCAGGAAAATAAAAATAAATCTGTTTCCCAAAACAGCAAGCAAATAAAAATCACCTCTAAAAATATGCAAGCATCAAATGCTGTTTGGGTCAGCAGAACTAGCAGGGTGGACTCCAGACTTCTATGTCATCTAACATGGGACTATGTCATGCTAACTGGGACTAAAGTAGTCAGAATCTCCAGACTATTTATTCCTATAGAAAAACAAAATTATTATGCTGAAACATGGTGTGCCTCTGGTACATCCATCACAATTTATCAGCTCATCTGATGATGTCTTAATTAAGCATTGAGCTTAACATTTTATTTCATTTAATTTCATTTTATTTTGTCTCGGACTTGATCCTTTCTCCCAAAGTCACTGTGTTTTCAGTGGAAAAATACCCTGTTTTAAAAATAAATTCAGAAAGGAAAAATCAGTGATTCAAGGGAGATTTGTTTCATGGTTTTCCTTTCTTTGCATTCAGTTTTCTAGCTTTTCCCTAGGGGAATATTGGTAAAGAAATGCAGAGTGAAGTGTGACGGTGTTCCCAAAGTAAAAGGTATCAGCAACTCCATATATTGTTCAGACATATATTAACCACTAGCAGCAGGTGGTTTTTAAAACACAATTAATACAGTTGAAGGAGTTAACTCTCCTTCACAGGAGGTGTGCAGGGGAGAGAGGAAGGAGTTTGAAGAGCTTTCTTTTGCTGCCACCTTGCGCGAGGGATAATCACAGCTCCCACACCAAAGTAAGCAGCAGGGACACTTTTGTTGGTTTGTACCTACCCAGATAAAACTTATGAGAGGCAGAAATTGTTTGAGAAGTAGCCAAACATTCCTAGGTGTACAAGTTCATTCATAAATATCACTGAGATTTGTATTGCCTTGGCAATAAGAATCTCCTCATGGACTTTGTCACTGAGGGAAAAAACCGAGCAAGAAACACAACCCCCATCCCAAAAAACAATGGTGGTCCATAAATGAACAGTGTTCTGGTGCTCACATAATTCTGTGCAGGCTTGTGTACCACGAGAAGCTTCCCAAAAATTCAAAAGAAGAAAAAATATGTATGTAAAGTGATCTTTACTACTAGTCCAGACTTCAGATCAGTTCAGCCCATAATAGAGCAGACTTAGTTTTTATATGAGGTTGATCCTTTTATATGTACACACACATGCATATGTACACCTATAACAAACATCTGCATGTGAATAATATTTATTGTGCATGTGTAAATGTTCTGTGAGTTCACAATAGCTTTAGAGCTTACCTAATATCTCTGTAGGATAAATATATATATATGTTTCTCTCTGTAGGTAGCATATCAGCTCACAATAGTTAGCTTTCAAGGATGCCTGACAAAACTCTTTCCACAAAAGTACAGAGCATGATGCTAAAACATTTAAATAGTGATTAGTGGCAGACAATGAATCTTGGGTAAGGACTAAAAAGAACTCCAACAGCCTCAGATTGAAACAACTTCACTGCCACACAGAATTCATTAATACTCACACTAGTGTTCAGACTTCTCTGCTAAGTGGCAGAAGAGAGTTGTTGGCAGTACTCCTGACAATAATTGTAATAGCTGAACCTTGGTCACAGGCCAGTATTTTCAGCTGAACAGTCACCTTGAGACAGCTTGGGTCTATTGTGCCACTAAATACTGTCGTTTTCATGACTCAGGGGTTACATACCCAGGTTTGATGTCTCAACAAATTCTATATTCTCCTCAGTTTTCTGAAGTTGTCATGAAAAATGTGCACTGCAAATCCACCTTAAACTGCACTCTGTCATATTTCTTTTGGACCAGCAATACTGTTAGTCATTTGGCTGTTGTCTATTCTAAGGGAAGCACTTGGGAACTACTGGTAAGTAGGAAATGGGAAAACAAATTTATTAAGGCTTTTGCAGAGAACTGGCAAAAAAAAGGGTCTCTTCATAGGCCAGAGGAAGAGCAATGACAAAGCAAGACATTAAAAAGAGATTTGTAGGAGGAACCACGCTGAAGACTTGTGAGAACCGTGCTAGAATGGAAGAGTAGTGTGTGGCTCTGGAATGGAGTGGGGAAGGTCTGATTTTAGTGTGGGGACAGTGTGCCAAGAGCTGAGTAGAAGGAGCTGGACAGAGACTGTAACTCACAAAACAAATCAGAAACTGAGCAAAAAGGTCACTGTGGGAGGATTCTTCTGTCAAGTCCAGAAAATTTGCAGAGCAGGGAAGAACCAAGCCCAGAAGGTGACACTGAAGAGGACACAGGCATCGTCACTGACCTGCTGGGACCTGTGGCCTGTTCTCTCCACTGCTGCTGCTGCTGCAGGAGGGGCCAGAATGGCAGCTGTGCAGGTGTGAAGGGTGAGCTGCTCAGCCTTCAACAGCGTATGCTGCTTGCAGAATTAAGCAAAACTACTCAGTTGCCCCTGGGTGCTCTACAGCATATTTTTCTACTGGGTAGGAGAAGTACTGAGCTAGATCCTTTTCTGTCCTGTGCAGGGTGGGTGAATGCTGGCTCAGATGGTCTCAGATGGCCATGGCCACTGCTGTGACACAAGGGGTGATCTTTCTGGATATCCTGGGCAGCAGGGGTAGGACAGCCTGGGGGAGGCCTCAGGGAGGCAGGGGGGAAAGGAAAGTGGCCATTAATGGATGCTTCTTGGTAATGTAGCCTTTAGTAGAAGAAGGGGGACACTTTTGTGCCACAACACTGTGCCACAGCCTCAGGCAGAGTGTGAGAACTCTGTTTGTCAGCTGCCTGGGACTCATGGGGAGGAAATAGCCTCCAGCCCTGCCTGCTGCTGAGCAGTCCTGTGCTGGGAGCTCTGTCCTGTGCTGGGAGCTCTGCCCTGTGAGGGGACCCCTGCACTGTAACATGCAGCACAGAATTTCTCCTCATGTTCCTAAATGTACCAGTAAAGGCTACTTTTCAGATCAGATACTGACATGGCTTCTGAGGATATTTCAGCATTTTCTCTATTTGCTCTCTATCCCTTTCATTCCAGGCATGAGTCTCCTCAGGAGCACCATTTTTTGTCAGCCCTGCAGGGGTGTTAGAGACATTTTAACAAAGAGCAGCCTCCCAGGCAATTTAATCCTGCAATCCCCACAGTGAGTGTCTCAGGCAGAAGCAGTGGGGTACAAAGAACCATTCCCACCCACTCCAGCAGAGATTCCCATTGCTCCTGGTCAGCCCTGCCACTCCAGCAGTGCAGACACCACCTTGTAATCACAAAGCACCATGTGGCAGAGCAGCCTTGCCTTGTCCTGCTCTCTGAAGAGATCTGAGAGGGGATAATTTAAAAACCAACTTGCATTTTCGGTTGTATGAGTGCTTCTTTCAGATAAGGAAAAGCATAGCGTTTATTTATAATCTTATTTTTCCAAGTTTAACCTTTGTTTTGGTAACCTTTCCAATAGTTTGCTTTAAACTTTGCATCAGTTTTCTGTTGTGGGTAGACTGTGAACGTTGTTAATGCCTAATGAGTAGTAACCTTCCTACCAAAGGTGGGAATCTGCAACTCAAATTTTCTCATTTTGAATTGGCCTCATATACTGGCTTGAAATTATGATACTGTCAGTCACTTTCATCTCTTTTCAGAGAGAACTTGTTCCTCTAGTGGACCTTCTGGGCATTGCAATATATAACAAAGAATAAAAGTAAGTAAAAAGCAAATAAAAATAAAGTAAAATAAAATGTCAGAAGGCTAGCTGGCAATCAGTTTTTAATCCACTGAGAAAAAGTCCCAAACAGTGTAAGCAAATATTATATCAAAAATATTTGAAATTTCGAGATGCAGCTTGAGATTTGAACACATATATTAGGAGTCTTAGGACTCCTAATATTTATTTTAAATTATGGAAGTGTAGTATTTTAAATGTGAAATGTACATGAGTAAGATTCAATAGCTGAGACAAAGAGAGACTGTCAGAGGAACCTTGACAAAAATATTCCTAAATCTACAAGTTCTGCAAGGTCACAGGGCTATAACTTATTAGTTCTATGCAAATCCATGAGTCATTCATGCTGTGGATATGTCGCATTGTTGATAGGAATGGGTACTCATTTCATTGCTTGTGTCACTAATTAAATTGGCCCAGCTTCATTTACATATTCACATGCCCAGATGTAGATAAATAACCACACAAGTGTTATGCAAACAAACGTGTTACACAGACCCTTTTTCTTCTGTGTGTAGTTGCTTACTTATTTTATATAAGGGAAATTACACTGATTTCAGGTTCAGAAAAAAAGAACTTGTTCTTTAGTTGTATAGAATCACTGTCACATGGGATGAATTTCACCTTGCTGAAACTGAGCTGTCTGAAAATTTAACATCCAGTCTAGCTGGGGCATCTGAGCTCTGTCTGGAGAGGATGGAGAGACAAAAGTCAAAGATCTCCAGGTTCCTTTTGATCCCAGCATCCCTGTTTTAGGGTGGCATCGTGGATTTGTACTTTTCAGAATAAGGCTGGATTCAAGTTACACACGGAACTGTCAATCACTGCAGTTTGGTAAAGTGAAACTTTGGAGTCACCCTCACTTCTGGTAAACCATCAGCCTCCTTCTCCCAGCTGAGAGCACAGTGAAGCTTCTCACAAATGCACAGACCCATATACACATACATAGCAAAATGTAGCAGAGCATTTGATGTGCTCTTCTTCTAGTGGGGCTGGGTTAACAGAAATAACAAAAAAGTCAGTAAAGCCTGCAAGAGCAGAGAAAAATATTTAGAAAAAAAACATTTTTACATGTAACTACATTCACTCTAGGAGCAGGCCTGCTGTTCCAAGGTTTATGGACACAACTAATATGTACCATCTCTAAGTAAGAACTAGCTGAAGAAAATGAACCTGTTTTTCAAAGAAGGAGACAATCCAGTTTATTTTGTCTCTTTGAAACTGGAATGAGCAGATAGGGTTAACTGATCAAATGACCAAAAAATCAGTACTAGAACAAGGGGGGTTTATCATTGTTATTATAGGGGGCTTAATTTTTTTTTTCCTTTTTCCATGCTGTCTTTACCAGATCAGGGAGATACAGGTGTGACTCTGTCTTCAAAATGTTGCAACTTAGGAGGCAGCAGCCATCCAGTGTACTACTTCTTGTAAAGGATTTTGGTGTCCTGAAGAACCAGAGCTGGAGGAGATCTTTGGGAAGAACCTCCAGAAAGCTGAGGAACAGTGCTGCATTTCTAATTCTAGAATAATTAGGTGGAAATCCTACTTCTCCATCAACTGACTCTCAAACAAGGAAAAGAGAACAAAATCCTATCGTGAGTGGAATCTGAGCTCACCTGAGCTGGGAACTTCAGCTGCTCCCAAACAAGATGAAATGGCTGAGATAGTGTTTATGACCTGCAATTTTTAAGTTATTTCCAGGTGATTTCCGAACACACTAATCTCTGCAGAAATTAAGGGATGCAAGAATAATGCCTGAGTGGGTTCTGATAAAGAAGTCCCAAAACTCAAGAAGTTACCACCTTTAAACTGATTCTCAACAGATCCTTTCTATAATTTCTGAGATTTTGGGTTGTGAACAGAAAACTTTCACCAACATTTGCTGTGGTCAAATTATCACAGCCCAGTTAACACTTTGAATTAATGTAGGTGCATCATACAGCTGAACTTTAAGGCACTTAATGGCCATCAGCTGGAACTAGTTATTCTGTCTAGAAATCATGCTCAGAGAGAGCTTAGACTTTAAGAGTCCAGCTCAATTAGAAGTGTGCCCTCCTGTGACCAGAGGCACACCCGAGCTACAGCCCAGCTCTGCCCTGGGGTGAAACCACAGTGTGGTGCCTGCAGTTTCCTCTCTCAGTTCTCTTCTCCCTCCCTCACAGTGGCTTGGGGTTTATAGGAGGTACATCAGATATGTGGGCTGAAAGGAAGCTGTGGCTCCTTCCAGTTGGTTTGTTATTCTGGACCACCACACACACACCAGCTCACCCAGCTTACTCCAGATGCATTGAGGAAGTTGCAGACAACTACTTTTCTCAGCACTGAGCAATTCATGTTTCTGTTACCCATATCTTTCCATCCTTGTCACTATCTTGCATGCTGGGACAATTATTTGAAGTATTTTCTACCTTGTTTATGGGACAATCCTAGAGCCCAAATAAGTATAGAACAGTTACTGATAGCACGAAGGAGGCACTGCTTATTTAGTTTTGCCTGGCTCCTAAGGAGTCCAGTGTTCTTGGAGTTGTTGTGGTCCCAATGGTTCCTTAATACAAACCATAGAAGTAATTCAGCAAAGAACCCCTTTTCCCATCAGTTATTTTATTACAGAACAGTAAAGGTGACAAGTAAAAAAATATGAAGAGAAGCAGTAAAGCTGAAACAGGCTATAAATTTCAGTGGGTGTATATTCTGTTCTTCTACATAGTCATATGGCTGGAAGGGATTTCATGTGATCATCTAATCCATCCTCCTGCCCTGACAGGATGAATTGTACACCATATCATACATGGCAAGAGCTTGTCTAATCTGTCTTTAAACATATTAGTGATGGGGACTCTATGACACCTCCATTCAGTATATTTTTGCGTCACTACCCTTAAAATTCTAAAGTTTTCCAGGCATCTGAGCTTCCTCTTTTATACTGTAGCATAATCCCCCTTTTTCTTAATTTCTAAATCCCCCTTATTCACCAGCCTTGTGGACAAACTTTGTGGCAAAGACCCTTACCTATTTGAAGGCTGTTAATCTTGCATTTTGTAGAAAGCTTCTTGGCAGGATTCTTTCAATCACCCGTGTTCCCTAGGCCTCTTACCTCCTCTACACACACATTTGGTCAACACCTTTCCTGAACTGCAACTCACAGATTTTCTACTGGAATAGAAAGAAATACAAATTATAAATTATAGTCCTCTATGATCCATTTACAGTATCCTGTCATCATTTTTTAAATAGCACAATGAACCTTTTATAGACATTTTTATAAATCCTTCTTCTGTATCACTCCAGCACTTTCTGATAGTGAGTAATCACAGTTAAAACATATTTTCCAGCTTCAGTTCTAAACATTCTGCATAGATTGTATTTATACTTTTCTAATCTCACAGTTGTAGTATTTGATGTTACATTCAGTTATATTTGAAATACCTCTTGGATTTTCTTTTTTCAAGGTGGTCCTGACACTTGTGAAATTTAAAAAAAAGACTGTTCAAAACACTTAGAAATTCCCTAGAGGGACTGTTCTTAAGCTGTCAGTGTGGGTGGATGAGCTTGGTGGATGGGTTGCTTTCAGTGCCTAATTGCCCCAAGTCTATGAAATGCAGTTCATTGCATCATCAGCAGATGCCATTGTCTCAATGACCACTATTTTGTTTTCTTGAGACAAATAGGTTCCACTTTACGGTGGATTTTAATTTACTTATTTAACCTGTCTTGAACAAAGAAAGGAAAAGGAACTAAGTGCATGTGCAACATAGCAGTTCCTCTGGAATTAGTATGCAGAGAATATGAAAGGAAAACAGCTAATCTTGTTTGCAACAAGAAGAAAGCTTTACATCAAAAGTGAAACACTAGCATTTCTGCAGACCTTTTACTTCACAAACAACACAGGCTTTTAAACATCAGGAATTTTGCTGGAGAAGAGGAAAAATGAAATAAAATAAAAAGAAGGCAGAAAGATTAAAGAAGCATATGATGGCTGCTATAGAGCTTGGCAAAATCTGCTACACAGCAGGTCTCCTTGTGTCTGCTATGCCATACTCTGTCACAAGCAGTTCCCAAATGTGGTGAAGGAAATGTTAACATTTCTAATCTTGGATGCATTCAGTGGTGCCATCTCAGTTTCAACAAAAACCTGTAATAAAATACATCCAGAACATTTTCCCTCATGAAAGCTTAGTGAAACACAGATGTTGCTGCTCCATATTTTCCCAGAGACCCTCACAGAGACTCCTTTCACAGGGAATCTGGGCTTCCCATAACCCCATCATTGCCTCTAACAGCAGCCTGCCATTTCCATCAACATTTTGCTCTGCAGAATTGCTGTTATCGTGCAACACTGTGCTTTTCAGCACATTAAACTGGTTAGAACTGAGGCAGTAGAAATGTAACATTGCTACTGCTGGGGAAGAAAGCAGATGCTGTTCATATGCATACTAAGAAATGAGAAGAAAAAAAACCCCAACTGAAGACTGTTTTGAAACTTCCTCAGAGAAATGTGAAAAAAGCACAGTCCAAAAGGCAAGGAAATTACACTAATCAATATCCACCTTAAGCCTGTGAAAGAAAGATTGGGATCCATGCTGACATTATCAAAAGCTTTCTTTCTTGCGTATGCACTTTTCAATAACAGGCTTATTTTCTGTCTCTCTTGAGACTGGAATAGCCAATTAAGGTTTTTAAACATCTATGGATTTTTTTTTCAGTAACCTGCAGAATGAATATAAATCATCTGTAACTTACAGATGCTGCTTCATGAAAGTCAGTATTTTTATCTATTTTGTTCTGTGATATCTTGCAGTTTTCCTTAAAATTTGATTTTTAAAAACTCTATTGATTATTTTGTTCTTAATTTTAATAGCTTACTCCCTCAAAATATTTTGCATATGAATATTAGTATGATTCCTGTTGAACACTTTCCAGTACTATCACAGGCACATGCATTCACATAAATTTTGTGTACCTCATTAGGCAAGTCCTCATTAATGCGTCTAGCTATTAATTTAGAAGAACAATCACTTCATAGACATGGAGTTTTGAAAATTATACTTTGTAAGTTGAAGAACCTTCTTCCATGTGTAACTCAGCTGTCCTGACATTTCATGATCCAACACTTAAGTGGCAGGGTACATTAAGATGTATTCATGTATTTGAATAGTTTAACAGGGAATTTTAAATCTGTGGCTGCCAGCACCAAGTGAGAATCTCAGGGCTATCATGATGACCAGTGGACTCTCAGGGTAGGCATTTCTTCTGACAAGTGAAATAAATCTGTCCTGTCAAAGGAAAGAACTGCATTCAGGAAGCTAAGCAGCAGAGCTGCTCAGACTTGTTAAAAATGGGTGGCCATTCTGTTGGAGGTATGTGGAATTTGAAATTCCAAATGTATAATGATAAAGTGTATCATGCTGCATCTGACAGCTGGAGGAAGACAGGGCTGCTGCCACCCTGTGTCCCCAGATCCAGCTGATAACGAGGCTGAAAAGTTATCCCCAGCAGGCACAGGGCACATACAGAGCTGTCTGGCAGTGCAGGTCACTGACAGACACCCAGGGCATTCCCAAAGCACAGGCAGCACCACCAGCCCTGCCCTGCTCCCCTCCCTGGCCAGGCAGGACAGCAGAACATCAGTGGCAGTCCAGGAACACAGGCACGAGGTGGATCCAGCCAGCAGAGAGGCTGCTCACTCTCCCCAGCTGAGGCCATCCCAAGGATGCAGCCCCACTCCAGCTGCTGGCACCACAGATTCACAGGCAGGGAGGCAGGCAGGGACACACAGAGAGGGTGAAAAGTCCCTTACTGGGAAGAGCTTGGAGGTGGACTTTAATAAGTAGACAGGCAGACTGTGATGATCAAGTGCAAGATAGGGACAGACAATTGCACTGACCAGACCTTGCTTATGTGTTAATGAAGCCTTTTGCTCCCTTCTCCCAAATCCCTTCCTTTTGCTCATCTTTGAGTCCTCCCTTAAGAATCCCATAGAAATCCTGTGCAATCCTAAATCCCCTTCATCCCGTGCTGTGTCCCATCCCGAGACAGGAACCATCCTTAGTCCAAAAGATGAGTCAGAGAGTTGCTCCCAGTGACTGATGGTGACAGCTTTCACACCTGGACACTGGGACTGAGGGTCTGCTGGGGCAACCCTGGATAAGGCACAGACAGGATTCCCTTCCCTTTGAGTCTTGATTTGGGATTTCCCCCCTGCCTGATGTTGCCCCTCTGTGCTCCTTTGGATTTATGGCTGCAGGGGTGGGCATGGAACTGGCTGGACAGGATGTTATTTGGGGTGTCTCTGCTCCATTGGCTCCCTGGGCCCTTTCGTGAGCTTTTATCAGATAACCTGACACAGTCATTTTGTCTTGTAACTACCGACACCAAAAATTCAGTAAGACTGAAAAAAATCTCTCAGCTGCAAGAGAATAAAGGAGATCCTAAGCTTCTGCCTTCTGAGATATCCCATGTGCTTTTTAAAAATAATATATGATAGCTAGGGCCATTCTATTACAGATATAATTTGCATGTTAGGCCGCTTTATCTCCCATCTTTCAAAATGCACTTCCACCACTACAGAAAATATCCTTTTCTGTGTTTCTTTGAAGAGGTTCAGGATGATAACATCTCCTGATTAAATATTGGTAGATCACAGATATTTTTACCAAAATTACATCAGTTATCATCCTGTCTACATTTGTTAGTTTTGGGGGCGTGTTACTGAGGAGATGTGATGATGGTGTGTCAATGGGTGCAAAGGCAGCTTTTGATTCCTAAGCACTTTATGAAAGTAATGTTCCTGCATGTAACTTCACAGTGGCACCCTTACTTCCTCCACTATGCCTTGACCAACACGTTTAACCTGTAAACAATGGAAAGCTGAAAAAAGTGAACGATCCACTGTGTAATTACAAAGCAGTGTCATTAGCTTAGCAAATTCAGGCTAAGACAAGGCTTTCAATTGCTATACATTCATGTAACTTCACTGATTTTTCTGCAGGCTGGAGAAGCAACTTGAGCAGAACTTGGCCCATGGCATGACTGACATTTCACACAGCCCTGGTGCCACTTCGCCCACCGCCTGTCCCCAGTGGCATTTCAGCAGAGCTTCTGAGCACCAGACTCACTCCCCAGCTTCCTCGCACAGTTGTGGTGTGAGAGAACTCAGTAAAAACCTCCTTCACGTTTGAAGAGCTTAACAGAGTTTCCTAAGTGGCAAGTGTGTTAGAAGTGGATCTGAGAGACACCTACCCTGGGCTGCAAAGTAGCGTTAAAACCAATGGGTAAGAAATGCTATTAAGCACCTGACAAAAATGGCCTTTTCTACTCTGCCACTGACCATTCCATTTAAATTCTTGTCCAACATTGTGTCCAGTGAGCAAGTGCTTCATAGAGTACAGAAGTTGTAAGTCATGTTATGTTTACCTGCATACATGCTGGAAGTGTTCCCAGCTGCAGTGCTTGAACTTTTAACTGAATTCCTCTAGCACAACTGTAGTTTGAAAACTAAAGCTTAACTTGAACTGCAAGACAAGGGATAACTTGAAGAGATTATGGAGATTATACTATCAAAGTAACTGTCCTAAATTTTCTCAACAGATATGTGTAAAAGTGAGCTTTTGCAGTAGGTTGTGACTAGTACCCAGAACAACCCCCCCTTTTCTTCCAAGACAAATAGCCTCAACTAATTCTCTGCAAAATGTTTTACATTGACAGCAGTCCTAACTTTGCTTCTTTTGAAAAAGAAATGGGGTAAAGCAGACAGAATGTAATGGAATTGCTAGAGCTGGAAGCTAGACATAATGCCAAGGTTAGTAGTGGGGAACATACAATAGGATTTTCAACTGATAAGGAAGTTGATCTTAACTCTTATCTTCAAAGGAAATACCACTAACAAGCTGGCATTTTCCAACATGGTGAAAGGCAGGAATTTAAGGAGCAGACCCGAGGGAAGCATGCTGCCTAGTGAGTTACCAACACCTACACACTGCAGCATTTTGATTTTTTTGAAATCTTCTCAGCCAGACACTATCCAGCCCCATCTGTGCTCAGCTTGAGAGCTCTGCTGCAGCCAGAGCTCAAAGCTGCAGGCCAAATTGGAGATGCATGAACTGATCAAAATTTCCTCTAATCCTACCTCAGGAATAAGTGACTGAAATGAATTCCATCAACTCTATACATTTGCAGCACTGCCCCTGGCACATCTGAGCTGATTGGCTTATTGCCATAATGGTTTCAGAAATATACTGCACTATAAATGCATGAGTTCTTCACAGCAGTGCATTACAATCAAAATTCCTACACATCTACACCTGCTATTATTTAAATTGCTCACTGCAACTTCATTGAACACGGCACTTTATTACAATGGATGCTCAGCAAGAAAATCAAATAGAAGAGGACAAAGGGATAAAATCGCAAGAAAATGAGAGCACGTAATCAAAGGAAAAAAAATATAACACTCTGGGATCTCCACTCTTATCCTCACAATATTAAATCATTCTCTTCTTGTCAGTAGGGGAGAATCTGAATGACTAAGAAGGCTAAATGCAAGTTTGCAATGCTGAAATAGACACCAAGGGGTGAAAGAAATCATGAGTACTTAAAAATCATCATCGAGCCTCCCTGCAAATTCAGCATAACTAGGATTTCATTCCAAGTGACTAAAGTGTCCAAAAAGAATTCCAAATAAGTTTAATACTTTTTATTTTAAACTCCTAATTTGGAGCACTATGTAAATCATACCCTGCCTCTAGAGAGGGAGAATATATTCAAAAATATGATGTATATCGACTGTATTTTTCAGGGCTACAGAGTCCAGTGTCCCCACGGGGCCTATTCAGCAATCCAACTGCATGAAGTCTTCTCTTTCTATAGGCAGCACAGGCGTGTGGCTCAACTGAGGCTTTTGGTTTTTTCCCTAATATGTGGGCCCTTGTGGCTGCCTTTCTTTAGATGCAGATCTCAATCAGAAGAACTAAATCCTCTGAGAAGGTGTGATTCTATCAATGTTAAATCTTCAGGAATTGTGTGCATTTGAGAGCAGTTTTATTAGAAAGAAAAGCTGTTCATTTTTTTGCAGTCAAACATCCTTCTTAAAGGCACTGAAACCAGATGGATTTTTTTTCAAATTGCTTGTCTCACATTGTTTTTAATTTTTACATTTGGCTTTGGTGAACATCAGTATAAAGTAGCAAGATGTAGGTTTGGTTGACAGACAGCATTCTTCCCCTCCTCCCCTAACTTAGCTATTTTGCAGATTGTGTAAAAAAATTCTGTGTTTGATTTAAAATCAAAACAAAGAAAAATTTGAAATTCTCTGTGGAACAGATTTTCTATATTTTATACAGTTTTACCATTAGACTTTTCTTTCACTAATGGCAGATGAAACATATGGACACACTTGGAAAGTATTTTCCATTGGATATTCTCTCCTGGCTAATAACTTTTCAGTTAGCCAATATATTACCTTAATTTGGCCTCTCCCAGGCATTCTGAACTTGGAAGAGACTCCTCAAAGTCCCAGAATAAAAGAAATTGTTTAATTTAAAACAAAGTTATGGTGGTAAGATTTCCCATTGCACATTAATACTTAAACAATAATAACCAGCTATACATTGAGTCTTCAAAGTCCATCTGACTGTACTCTTTTCTATTTAACTACCCAGTTGATTTCTAGAAACAAAAAAAAATTGTTAGTGAAATCTAAATTCTGTACAAATCTTAACTTCAGCGCACTTCTTACACCAGCTAGCAGAGAGCTGCTGGATTGTGTAATAATCTGATGTATGCCTCTTGCTTTTCTACTTTCATCCCCTTGTTTATGAATCCATCCACGTTCTGAGATACATAATGGGAACATGTCATTCTATGATATCTGTCACTGCTACACTGCTGTGCCATTTCTGCTGCTGACAGTTCTTGAAGACTCAAAGGCCAGAGTCACTTTGTGCCCACGTTATAAATCTTAGGCTGAAAGAACTAAAGCTCAAGAGTTTTTGCATTAAGAAAAATAATTTGCCCCTATCTGGATATCAAAAGCAAATATGTCAGCAGAATATGTCAGACTCCTTCTCAATTACTAAATATAAATTCTTCCTGTATCACATACAAATGTTCTATATCCCAGCCCTTTCCAAGTCTTTTTCTATAGGCAGTAGTCTCGTTATTCACAGCTTAAATTGCAGGCATTTATGTCTCAGTAATGTTCAAGTAATCAACTTGAAAACTGAAACACTTCCCAGTTTTAGTACAGGCCTCTCTCCAGGAGCTGAAGTTACGCTGATGTTATATTGCCAAAAAAAAAAAAAAGAAAGTGACAAGTTGCTCTGTTGTCTTTGTATTCAGTAAAATCTTTGCTATATTTATTTCCCCCGAGCCCTGCCCTCCATTTCTAAAGCACTTATGGGCAGATGAAATACTTGACATCTGAATTGTTTAAACTTTGCCATGGAAAAAAGGTGATATTATTACTTGAACAAACACAATCTGTGACTTGGCAATAAAAGGGATCTATAACTGAGACATATGAATTGCTAAACATCATTTGAATTATGCATACAAACTTTATGGATCAACCTATCAACAGATCATCTCCTGTTTGTCATTTGGTGCATATTAACTTTATGCACTACTGCTTCAGCTGCTATTTCATTAGAATGTTTACTGATGTTTAAAGTACATTAATTCACAACAAAAATAAAAGTCCTTACAAGCTCATATTCTTTTCCCTTCAGCACTGTAACTTGTGTAAAGTTTATTTCCTTCAAAATTAAATAAAAGAAGATAATGACTATAGTGTTGCAACTTTTGCAATTATGTAGGTATCTTCCAAGTTTTTTAATTTAAAAATCAACAATGGAAAAAATTCAGGACCTCCTTTTTAGGTTTTGTTCTGAATATTATTTTTTAAAAATGTGTGGTAATGATAAAATTGGAACCAACAGAATTGACTTGAGTCAGGGAACACATAGACATAATTATTTCACTCAGAGCTCCTGTATTTTTTGAGCCTGAAGGAGAATTAAATTAGATATGTGGAATTCATATATATATATATATATATATATGACATATATATAAATACATACCCTACCCAAACAAAGTCCACCCCCAATCCATCCCCAGACTAGTTTAAAATATCTGCAGTTTTTTAAGTGATATTTCAAGAAACCAATGAATTTGCTTTGCACCTAAAAATCTCTTATTTCTCCCAATATGGTACTGGATGTGCAGTTCTCTTTTCAAAAAAAAGGCTTTATCTAAGAGCTCCTGTGCCTTCACACAGCAGAAGAGTAGTCATCCTTAGCAGCATCACTTGGACTGGGAGCTTACCTTTGAAAGGGGATTTTCCAGTCACTCACCTTTACCATGGCTCTCAAAGAGCAGGAGTGGATTCGCTTTGGATGAAACCAAGCTTGTGGGTGAGCTCAGCTGCTTGTGGGCATGCAGTTCATGGGACTAGGCAAGAGATAGTTTAAAGTAAAATATCTTTTGGGCCCTATAGTGTGGGTCTTTAGTACACTCCTGTGTTGCTCTGCTCCTGTGCAGGCTTTGTCTTTGACCCTGCTGTGTCCTGCCACAAGCTGGTTTTGCTGCAGTTCTGGAGCCTGGATTCTCTCCTGCCATTGGTGGGGAAAGTCAAACAGAACCAAACCTGCTGTTAGGTTGGTTAGATTAATGCTTTACTAAATCTGTTTTGGAAAAGCCTACATGTCATGTGCTCATTGGTCATAGAGTCTGTTTCCCTCTCTCAGCTCTGATTTTGAGGCTATACCAAGGAATATGTGAGAAGAACAAGTGTGCAGACACCAAGGTCAGTGGAGAAGGAGGGGCAGGAGGTGCTCCAGGCACCGGAGTCTGTTTTCACCAGTGGTGGCATTTGATGAGTGATCTCTCCTGGCTCTTATCTCAACCCATTAACCCTTTATATTTTCTCTCCCCTGTCCAGCTGTGGAAGGAAGGGATCAAGAGGCTTTGTTGGGTGCCTGGAATCCAACCAGGGTCAACCTACTACAACCCTTCTCTTTTCCCACTGCCTTCTCAGAGTGCATGCACAGAACACTCCTTGCAGTTGATAATTTCAATAATCCCCATAACATTATGTTCCAGCTGGCTTTGTGCTCAGGCTGGGCCAAGGCACTTGTGAATCTTCTCCTTTATTATGGGCATGATT
Organism: Drymodes brunneopygia; assembly: GCA_013400955.1. Taxonomy (NCBI): domain Eukaryota; kingdom Metazoa; phylum Chordata; class Aves; order Passeriformes; family Petroicidae; genus Drymodes; species Drymodes brunneopygia. The sequence continues at coordinate 42,234 of VZTZ01035686.1, read as the reverse complement.
TGTTAACTCCTTAGCATGATGGATGGTAGCTGATGCTTCCAACTGAAAGGGTTACATATCCACAGGGAAACATAATTACAATGTCTACATAACGAGATATCTACATTTGCATGATTTCCATAAGAAATTAGAAGAGAAGACTATCAGCTACAGAAAATACATAAATAAAGTATGTAATCTGGAAATCTGAGATAACTTGGGGAGAGGACAGAAGAGAATGCAGCTTTCTGTAGTTGAGCATCACCAGTTCTTGGGGTTACAGGGCAGGTGCAGATGTGGACCCCATCAGTGGTCTCCTACAGGTCATGCCCTGTTGGGCAGAGAGGCCAGAACATTGAAGGTCACACAGGCTCCCAGACAAACAAAACGTGTCTTTTCTGTGACACATTGATGCTTAAGATCCTCAGAGAAGTAAAAAAACCCTAAATAAAAATCCTTTTGAAAACTGTTTTGTTTTGATAGTTCTGCATAGAGCCAGCAGTTCCCTGTATTGCATGTATTTCTCCTATAATATTGGGCATATTCCAGTAAGTGAAAGAAGACATACAGCTGCCATCAGAGATACAAAAGGTGTGAAGGGCAACTTGTTAAACACAATTGTTCTCCTCGGAGGAAATTTGTGGTATTTTTCTGCTAGGTTTTAAACCAATACAGGGTTTCTCCTCAAGCAGTGCAATTTATCACAAGGGAATTTGATTTTTTTTCCAGGCAGTATTTTGTGACTGCTGTTTCCTCTGCTTCAGTGGAACACTAAATTTCATGGAAGTCTGCATTTCCCTTCCACTTGAAATATTAGGAAACAGACTGTGTAGTCTTTCAGAAAAATAAGCAAATCATAGAGCTATTCTTTTTTTAAAAAGTTATTTTCAAATGTACTAGTTCACAATTTTGAAGTAAAAATTTATGCTTAAATTGAAAAGAAATAGTGTCAGAATTTTCTGTTGTGAAAAAAATAATCTTCTTGAAATATTCCTTTTTACTTCAATGTTAATGCCAATGGTAAGCACAAAAGGCACGAAAAACATAGCAAATCAAACTGCATACCTGAATTAGGAATAGTTTAGATTTAAATCTGTATCCTGAAATGAATAAACTTGACATGAAATAGTTCTGTCATGCCTACTTCTAATACAGAGAAGTATTGAGAAATATTGAGAAATATCTCAAATACAGTTCATTAAGTGAGTGTCCTACAGAGTGTTGTTTTTTAAATTATGTAGAAAACAAAGTTCTGAAATTTCAGACATTTCAAGATGAGCATATATAAATTTTCATACTTATAATTCCTTTTTAAAAAATACAAATATTTAATGCATTTATGTAAATACGACTATATTGAATTTATATAAAATTATACTTTTGCATAGATTTACATTAATATGATGGTCTTGCAGTAAATTTTTATTCTGGATTCAGTTTGGATGGTATTGCATTTATATAAATACACATTTATGAAATGTATAAATACTAAGGGGCAGGAATAATGAAATACCTGAGCTTATTTTGACCTTTACAGCCTAGACTATGTGCTGCTGCACTGTGATGAGGAGGTCTGGCCCCTCCTGGAAGCAGAGCTGCAGCACATCCCCTGCACCTCTTTTAATTGCTGAGGGTATGCGAGGTCTTGTCCTCTCACTCTCCCTAGAGTCTGAGAACTCTGTTTTAGTGGCAGAGTAAATTTGGCTTTGTTTTCCTACTGGACCATCATATATATCTTACCTCTGTGTAACCTCTGTATATTTTACCTCTGTTACTGATGTCAGTAAACCCTCTAAGCAAAACTAGGACAGAAATTACCTCCTGCTTTGGGAACCTGAAACCTTGCGATTTGTACACCTACATCTCAAGTTTTGATTAATGTCTTGCTCTGAATAAAGCAGCTCCCTTACACAGCCAGCTGGGTCCCTCAAAAATGTAGAAATGAGCTGACTGTACACACGTGTTTGCTGTTTAAGTTTATTTGAAGGGTAGAGTAACATGGCCTCATAACACAATTTTGCTACATAGTTCTGGTAAGGATCTGTCAAATGGCACCTGTCTGCAGACCAGCTGCTGAGGAACAGGAAGATGCTTTAGTTTGTGTTCAAGGCTTGGAGGAGGAGGTTGAGGGATGCCTTTGAAATCTCTGCCTGAATTGGCTGAGGATTCATCTGAGGATTCTTGTTGAGCATCCATTTATTACCCATATCAAAGCCTCTCTGCATGTGAGATACTGTGCTCTCAGGTCCCAGATCTAAATTCCACTGTCTTGCCCTCTTGCCAGTTTTCAGACAATAATACACCACCTTTAAAACACTAATTTCCTTGTAAGCTGTCTGTAGCCTACTGAGAAAGTACAGTGATCGTTGCTGCACATGTAATAAAGGAAATAAAAATGCGTTAAGAAGGTGGCAGAGGAGAGAACGGATCATTGCTTTTGGGAAGCACAGTTAAACAGTCTCCTGTGCTTTGGGGTGGCAGATGTGAAATGTGAAACTGGTGAGAAACAGCTTTTGTACCCTAGGCAGTGCTTTGAAAACTGAGCAGGTGAAAGAGTCACTGGAACCAAGCTAAAATAATGGAACAGGGAGCAAGAAGCTGGAGGATTTGCAGTATCAACTTCTGACTGCATTTGAAAGCCCTGTAAGAGCAATTCTGAGGTAAACAAACAAATAAACAAATATATCCTAAACCATGAAATTTACTGAGGCAAGAAATGCTCATTAGCATATTCTAATGAGAATTTCACTGATACATGGGAACAAAAGCAGAAGTATTATTAAATACATGGTATTATTAAATAAATTTTTTATTCATCATCTCATCTGATCTCCTATTCATCTTCCTTGATGTTTTTAGATGGCTTACTACAGCAATAATAGGAATTCTGTATGCTCAGAAGGATAAAAAACATCTCTTTGTCTTCCCAATCTTAAGAATCTTTTTTAAAATTAAATACAATAGCATTCAGGTCCTATTGCTTGTCAAGCATCATTAAAATATTTGACTTCTCACAGGCAAACGTCCAGATTTTATACTTATTATTGGCTTTGATCTATTTTGTAAGGTAGGCAGGACAATTTTTGCTTTGTATTAGCTTCCTAAATACTCAGGTTTTCTTTCCATTTGATTAATTATTCTCATAATTTTTTACAGACTTTCTAAGGAAGAGTTATTGCAAATTATAAAAGTTACTTTATTGTCTTATATTATTGTCTTCCTCATAAATTATTTATGGTACTGCATAATTTTATTACTTTACCTCAAAGCCATCCTGCTTATACTAGTAAACTCTTCTTCCCCTGAGGTAGTGCTGTTCCTTATCTACTCTCTAAGTCAAAAATTTTTATTAAAAAAAAAAAATCCGAATTTGCACATGGCTGGAAAATTTTGAGAACTCAGTAAGGAATTATTTCAGAGCAGTGTGAAATGTCAAAAACTAAACCTAAAAACAGTTTATCATTTAGAAGGAAAGCAATCAACCCAATCTACAAGGCAATCACTTTGCTGGCTGCTCAATTTACCAGGCACCAGTGAGAAAAGCACCCTGGGAAAATCAGTGTCAGGATACAAAGCCACACTGAGACACTCAGTGACACCTGCAGGGAACACAAATGAGATGATACTGGGGCAGAGACAATCTAAGTCTGAGAAATTAAAATATTTGACATGATTATGTTGCTTTGCAAAATAATTTATTCCATTCTAATTAATTAATTTTTATAAATGAAACCCATGTATATACAATTTACTATAATTAAGTGACTTAAAAACCTAATTTAATCAATTTTAGTCATGATCCTGGAGATCAACACTAATAAGTCTAAAAATTTGAAGAAATATTATGGTAAACAAGGAATGTAAATTAAACCAATCTTGTCAGAATAAGCTTAATTCTTTTTCAGTAACAACAGAATTACAGAGAAAATTAACATTTCTTCTATCATCTGATTGAACTCTTTTTCCTGAATATTTCATTATTGATTAATTATGACTATTATTTTTATAGACTGTAATGCATAAAAACTTTTATTACCATTATTACGTAAATTTAATGAGTTTCCATTTTTAGCAACCCTCTAACTGTTCAGTTTTATGGGTCCACTATACTTCATTGAATTACTGCCAAATACCTAATCTTCCAGAGAAAAATGTAAACAGTCTGCATGGTATATATCATTATCATAACAAGACTTCTGTTTGCCAGTTGACCTAATATGCAGGCTTCCTTTGAATTCTTTGATAACTCTTTTCCTACAGTAAATTACAAAAAAAAAAAAAAAAGGGGAAAGCTATTAGCAATGTATGTTTATTGTTGATTGAAAAAGTTTTAAATTGTAGCCTACTAAACTAAGTCCAGAAAGATTTAAGATTTTTGTGTAGGAATAAGAAAATTAACAATAAAGATATGTAACAATAAGGATATGTTATAATAAGGAGAAGTGCTGCCTTGCTGACCCTGTACCTTTTTAATTTCATGTTCAGCCACTTGCTTATGCACATCTCCTTAGGGCATTTCAAACCTCTTTGTGCTGGCAAGGGTTCACACTTTCTGATCCAGAGTGGCCCAGCTTCCAGCCACAATGGCTTTGTGAAGCTGCATCCTTTAACCCCTACATATTTCAACTTTCAAGGGCACCAGGTGTCAGGGAATAATTACCCGTTGCTCAGGTGGCACCTAAAAACTACTTTTTGAAGAGCCTTCTTTCCTGAGTTCTGTTAGAACAGGGTCGTGTTACCTGAGGTACCACTGCATCCATGTGAGAAGAAGGGGTGTTAAGGATTATTATCATTATATGTTTCTGAAGGTTTCTAAAGGTGTTTTTGCTAGTTGTAGTTCCTCGTAGTTCATACTGGATGTTGTTCCTAAAGATGGTTCCTAGTTCCCAGCAGGTGTAGGTGATTACTGGTGAGTAACACTGACTTGTGTAACCCAGCGTGCACACCGTGCCTTGTGAAGCACAAAGACGTGTTTGCTCTGTCCTTCATAACTTTTAAGTCTCCAGCATAAGGAGGGCAAAATCCTGATGCTGTTGAAGTCAAATATCTGTTTCGCTTTTGCTCCAGTAGGGCCAGGTGTTAGACTCCCTATTTCCCTTAGGAAACAGGCAGCTGCATTCCTGCCTGGAAACAAAACACAGGTTTTCAGCTTAACTTGGAGATAAAATTTCAGAAAGAACATGCATTTACACCCCCACCCCCTTCCCTCCACACAAACCCTGCAATCCCCCCACAAAACAAGTGCATATTAAGCATGATGGCTGGGTCATTTATTTATGGCTAACAGAAAATATTTTAAAGAAGATTATTTTCTGCTGTAAAAATGGAATCATGATAATGACAGGGGAATGGAAATGAAAAAATGATGATTATTCAGGAACACATTTGGGTGTGGTGAAAATACATCTCTCTACCATTTATTTCAAGGTTAAACTACCAAATGTTCAAATATGTCTGCAACTGACTCAACAGCATTATAGATGAATAGGCACTATGCAATCAGAATACATTATATCCCTACAGAGGCAGTCCAGGAGGAATGATGCTGATAAACAAGCCCATATCAAGAGGAGTGACAGAGAGACTAACAATAAAGCTTTTTGACAATGCAAAAATCCATTTTTTCTAAATATTTTATTGGAAGCGTGCAAGATTGGATCTGCCAACATAAAAGATTATATAACGTTTTTGGATTTCAGGTTCTGCTTCTTGTTCTGACAAAGTATCTGGCTAAATTACAGCATGAAGCAAGTATTTCAGGATAGAAATCAGGCCTCAAACCAGCTTAAATTGCCCTGGAATACTTAGTGTGATTCTTCTCACACTTCCCCCACTTTTCCACTCCTTCCCAGGGAGGTTCAAGGGAAGTCTGTGCAGGGCTTTTTCAGCTGACTGTAGGCTGCTTCCATACGTTCAGGTTTTGTTTCAGTCCAAGCTTCCCTGAATACCTTGTGCTGCAAAGGCTCCAAAGGGGCAGAATCAAGTTCTAAATGTTCTTGTTTTCTGTGTCAGATTCCATAATGTTATGTCTAGTCTGATAGAGAGTATAAAATAAAATCTTTATGTGTAGGATAATTTTGGCTTGTGTTAGCTTCTCTGGAAAGCGCAGGAGGAAAGTAACTTCTGTAAATTTTCTATTATTTTAAAATTTTTATTATATAGTTCACATGTGAAAATTTTGCATAAATCAAAAGGATATTACAATAAATTGATAGAAAAGTGGACCAAAGGAAAGGTATTGGACAGATGAGAATGACCAGAGCAAAAATCACCAGAACATCACTGAGTTTATAAACTCACATTCTTGTTCTTCAGCATCTAAGCTATGAGTCCCACATAAGAAATACATTTGTCCCAGACCAGTTTGAGTTCAGTTGTGACTGCAACTGGCTTAGTTTCAGCTCCAGTACAAACCTCTCAGAACTCTGAAATAGGATTTACTTTTTGTTCTGTTTTAAGCCAAAAATAAGAAGGAAAAAAAGACTACTGTTTGTTCAGCTCCATTGCTCCATTGTTCACTTATCCTTTGTTCTGAAATCAGACTTTTCATTACATACATAATTTGAAATGGACTAAGTGGTAGGGCGTTTCACTTCTAATAACCTTACTTTAAAATTCCAGTCTGTGGATTGTGTATATCCAAAGAACACTTTAGGTAAGGGTCAGTGTGTCCCAGTATGGATGAGATGACTAGATAAGTCTCTACTTCCATGAAGTAGGTTTCATCACAGCTGAAAGTGGCTGCGTATTTATCAACTTGAAGATAATGGAAGATCCATTTACAGCTCCTGCTTATATCTCAGATTTTCATTCCTGCACTACACTGAAACACATCCCTGATGCATCAATGAAAAGTCAAGCTTACACTTGACTTATTTACTGTCAGTTCTAGTATAAGAGATTTACCTTTGCATAATACTGAATACTTATAGTGGTACAAATAATACTATGAACTTGAAAGGGTCAAAGTAAAGCACTGAGCTTTACTTAAGTCAAATGCAGTAGGACTACTATTCATCAATTTCTGCCCCCAGTCTGACTCCTGAATAGCTGAATCTTTTGCATATCTCCATGTTTTAGCTGTTTTCAGTTGGTATTCCCATCCAGAATGGTTGCTATGTTTCCATTCATAGCATCCAGGGAATATGTGAACAGTAGTGAAAACAGCAGCAGGAAATGCAGAAATGATCCTAAGCAGCACATAGGCAGAAAAAGCAGAATTACTTTTTAAGCAACCAGAAACGTGCATCAAAAATTTAACAAGTCCATAGGCAGCAAGCAATGTGGCAGATCATCTTTATTGATTACCACTTCCAGAACAGATAGATGTAGTTCACAATAGAAAACATACCCTGCATTAAATTTCAATTTGTCCTAAATCCCTAGCAGGGATAAAACAGTTAGGGAAAAGGGCATATATAGTCTTTGCAATAAAAATGGTCATTCTGTACCCCTACTGTGTGATCTAATGATAATGTTGAGTCAAACATGAACAGGGGAGCAAAATTGGCCTGGCTAAACAGAGACATTTGGCTGAAACTCAGGACTAAAAAGAGAGTTTATGACTTTTTGAAGAAGAAGCAGGCTATACAAAAGGACTACAAGGATGTTTTGAGGTTATGCAGGGAGAAAATGAGAAGAGCCAAACCTTTACCAGAAATTATCTGGCTACTGCTGTAAGTGACAATAAAACCTGTTCTATTTATACATTAGAAACCAAAGGAGGGCTAAGGAGAGTCTCCATCTTTTATTGGATACTTGGAGTGAAGGGGACACAGTGACAAAGTCAGAGGAAAAGATTGATGTATTTTATGCCTGTAGTATGAAATACTGCAGTAGTAAGACCAGCTGCTCTCTGGGTGCTGAGATCCCTGAACTGGAGGACAGGGAAGGGGAGCAGAATGAAGCCCCTGTAATCCAAGAGTAAATGGTCAGTGGCCTGCTACACCCCTCAGATACACACAAGCCTCTGAGGCCAGATGGGATCCACCCAAGGGCACTGAGAGACCTGGTCCAAGTGCTCACCAAGCCACTTCCCATGATTTCCCAGCAGTCCTGGCTAACCAGGAAGATCCCAGTTGACTGGAAGGGACCTAATGTCACATCCACCTACAAGAAGGGCTGTAAGTTGGATCCAGGGAGCTACAGGCCTGTCAGCCTGACCTCAGTGCCACAGAAGGATATGGAACAGATTATCCTGAGTGCCATCATGTGGCACAAACGGGACAACCAGGGGATCAGGCCCAGCCAGCATGGATTTAGGAATGCCAGGTTCTACTCAACAAACCTAATCTGCTTCTATGACAAGGTGACCCACTTAGTGGATGAGAAAGAGGCTTTGACTGTTTTTTACCTGGACTTCAGTAAAGCCTTTAATACAATTTCCCACAGAATTCTCCTGGAGAAACTGGCTGCACAGGAGTTGGACAGCTGCACTGTTTGCAGAAAATGCCATATTGGGCAGGAGTGCTGATCTGCTGAAGGGCAGGAGGACTCTAAAGAGGGATCTGGAGAGATTGGGTTGATGGTCCAAAGCCAATTGCGTGAGGATCAACAAGGCCAAGTGCTACATTCTGCTCTTGGGTCACAACCCCAGGCAGCACTGCAGGCTTGGGGCAGAGTGGCTGGAAATGTGCCTGGAGGAAAAGGACCTGGGGGTGTTGGTCAACAGCAGCTGAACGTGACAGGGGGCCCGGAAGGCCAGTGGCACCTGGGCTGGATCAGCAACAGTGTGGCAGCAGGACCAGGGCAGGGGCTGTCCCTCTGTCCTTGGCACTGGTGAGGCCACACCTCAAATCCTGTTTCCAGCTTTGGGCAACTCATTATAAGGAAAACTTTGAGGTGCTGGAGCACATCCAGATAAGGACAATGGAGCTGGTGAAGGGTCTGAAGTCTGATAAGGAGCAGCTGAGGGAGCTGGGAGCTGTTTAGTCTGGAGAAAAGGAGGCTTGGGGGAGACCTTATCACTCTCTACAACCCCCTAACAGGAAGCTGTGGTGAGGTGGCAGCTGGTCTCTTCTCCCAAGTGAAAATGGCAGGAGAAGAGGAAATGGCCTCAAGTTGTACCAGGCAAAATTTATTTTAGATATTAGGAAAAATTTCTTCAGAGAAAGGGTTGTCAAATGCTGGAACAGGCTGCCCAGGGAAGTGGTTGAATCACCAACGCAGGAGATATTCAAGAGATCTGTAGAGGTGACTCTTGGGGACCTGTTTTATTGATGGACTTGGCAGTGCTGGCATCATGGTTACACTCGATGGACTTAAATACCTTTTCTAATGAAAATGATTCTATAATTCTATTCTATGATTACCAGAGATGGTGATGATGAGGAAGGGAAATAGGGTGGCATCTTACAGACAGCATAAAGCCATAAAATATTTCTACCCTGGAAGAGCAAGCTTAGCATAACCCTTGTCCCTTAGTAGTAATCAGTAGTCCTACTGATGTCAAACTGAGATAGGGCAGTAAAATTTGCATTCTTTTGATTAGAGAACTGAGATTAACATTGCAAGTCTTCTCTGATTATATCTGAGAAGATGGGAAGTTGTATGAGAACTCCAGGGGGAACGTGATAGCCTTTGAATGAACACAATTTAAATGGAGGGTATCAGGTCTCTCATTCCTTTGAAGGCAGAAAAAAGAATAGCTTCAAACTGGTACCATGTGAATATCATGCAGCTTATCTGATGTTCACTAACCACTTCAGGACTGCTGCCATTCCAAAGGCCAAAGGAAAATGTGATAGTAAGAAGCAAAAGAAAGTGCAAAACACTGGTGATTGGCAGCACACCTGTGTCTGCTCATAATAGGGAAAAATCCTGAACTGAATAAGAGAAAAATAGAAAGTCACTTTTAGGATTACTTGTGCTGATCCATTTCATGAGCAACATGAGAATTTGCTTTTAGGCATAAAATGAAATGAAAGAAAATATGTATTTCTTAGCCAACAACTTTTGATGAGCTCTCCATTTCTGCCAATTACAGACTCCTCATGAGTTTAAAGAGCTGAGGCAGATGTAGGGAAATGCTTATTTGAATTCTCCCAAAAACAGACAATAGGCCTATTTATGTAATTATTTTTATGAATTCCTTTTATCATTATGTAGTATAAGTTCAGAGAGACAAGGTTCATTTACTCATTCTCTCATATCTTCTGTTGCAACAGGCTTCTCTTCCAGCCTGCATGCCTAAATTTTGGGCTGTTTCTTTTTGGAAACAATCTAGCAAAATAACATTATTTTTTCTGATATATTACAGTAAAGAAAGTTCCATGCATATTCCATTATTTTGCTTAACATTAATTATGGTTTAGACTTTTATTATCCTTTTTTTATTCCTTTGTATTTGGGATTTTAGTGTAGTATTAGGATTAGTTCCTGCAAGCATGTTCAGATCTTTCTATAAATAGAACTGAAATGGATGCACTGATTGAGGTGAAATTCCACTGTACTTGCTTATCTGCTCCCTATTGGTAGCAAATACAGAGATACAAAGAGCAAATACAAGAAACACTGCACAAGAACTCACTCAAAGGAGCTGAGAAATTTAGAGACTTCCTTAAAAAAATGGCCCCCAGACTACTCCTTTTCCTAGCATATAAGGACCAGCTGTTCCATCTGTGCAGGGGTCTAACTCCTTTCTGAACACATATAAATCCTGCCTCCATGGTAACATCTGGCAGTAAATTCAACAAATCAGTGTGCTTTTTGTTTATTTAATATTCTTCATAGTCATTGCTTTGGTACCTACCAGGGACATTTAATCTTCTGGTAGGACATCATGGATACACATTGCTCATCTGAAGTCTCCTCAGCCCTGAAGACTTTTTTTAAATCAATTTGTATTATGGAAAGAAGTATTTTCCTTCCAACACTGAAACCTCCTGCTCTCAGAGCACATTGCAGCCCTGCAGATTTCAATTCCAAAATAAAGTACTCTCCCTTCTTCACAAAAGCTGCCAGATTTTTGGGCATGCTAGAAAGAGCCCATAAGCAGAGGAAATAATGGAGAGCAAAATTTATTCTGTGCACTCCCAACAGGTAGTCAAATACATACGGCAGATTATTGAGAGACTCTGCTTTATTTATTCGTGTCTGTGCTTGAAAGAGAGGACCATGAGAAGCACCCCTGTTGAGGGAGACAGGGATGCAGCCCGTAGATGGCACTGCTCCCTCACTAGTTCTCTTCTCAAGCCAGCCGTGACTCACAGTTTGCACTGGAGACATTATTTTTCCTCCTAGGGACATGTTTGCTTTGTGCATCCCGAGCCACAAACAGAAAAATGAGCACTTCTTCAATGCAATATTAGCAATGAAAATCCTGTTAAGACTTTAAAGATCGAGATGGGCCATGTTTCACTTACCTTTTGCACCAGACTGCTCATACAGTTTAATAAAATTGCTCTTCCTGGTTCAGTGAACTAAAGCCCTTGCTTTCTGTCCAATTTAGTGTGGAATTCCTTTGTTTCTAGAAAAAAAAGCCTCTTCAAAAAAACTTACAGACCTTGCAGTAGCACAAAAACCTGGATATTTCTTTAAGAGAAACAAAAATATCAGTCAATTGATAAGCAAACAGGTGAATTGATTAAAGAATACATTTAAACACACATACACAAAGAAAATAAACAAATGTGTCCTACTTCGGGCAGCTGCTTATGTTTGATCAGGCTTTCGCTGAAGATACAAAGCAAGCAAGTAAATTGGACAAGGAAGAGTTTTCCTCTGTTCTCTGCAGTGTGGCACCTCAGTAAACAATGCTGGGTAGAATTTAACACCAGGCTGTGGCAAGGGAAGCAGCATGCTGTAGTAATTTGGTGACTTCATGCTCTCCTTTTATCTATCTGCAGAGAGAGCAGTAATGCTTGCAGTTAACATTTCATAATGTTTTCCAGACTAAAGTTAGAAAAAGAGATGGTTTGCCTAAGTTACAGCATCTCCAGTTGTTTCTTTGAAGAGCACTATTATCTTTGTTTTTTCAGGCAATGGATTTCAGTTTTCACAGGAGACTAATCTCGAGGACATGAAGGTGGCCATTACTTCTGCTTGATTGTTTACACTGATTTGACCAGCTTATAAAGCCTTTCAAAAACCTGTTCTTACATGCTTAGCAGAACTCTTTAGAGACTGGCTGTAAAAATCTTGCAGTGTTCAATTTGTGCTAGGCATACACTCAGCTCTACAGGAGGCTCTGCAGATACCTGTCTTGAGCAAAGCTCAAAAAACAGGACTGAAGCTTGCAGGTACAGCTTCTAAGGTTGCACAGACAGAACTGCAAATCCTGCCTGGGTGAACATGCAAGAGACAGGATGCCAGGAAGGGATTTCTGCAGCACAGCAGATCTCAAGGGGTTAATATGAATACCAGCATTTAAGGGCTCCTAACAAGACAGTGGCACACAACCCATTTGATGGGGAGACATAACTGGAAAGGTGTGTACTCTTTTTGCTCCCCACATACCAGTACTCAGCACTGATGCTGTAGTCACTTTTCATTGTTTCATATCACAAGAAGTTTGCCATGTCTGGGCAAATCCACCCTTGTTTCTGCTCCTTTAGGTACACAGGAGAAGGGGAAGCCCAAATTCTTCATTTGTCATATTTTTTTTCAAGTCCAGTAAATTATAAACTGCTAACTAATTGGGAAGCCTGTTTTCTGTTAAAGACTCTAGTGGGTAATTTGCCCAGAGCTTAGCTAGATGTGACTATCATTGAAGTCAACGAGCAGACTAAAGCTCAAAGCAGATTGAATCTAACATATTCCTGAGGAACTGCTGAATAATTCCATCCTTTGCCTTTTCTCCTCACACTCCTGCTATGCTTTTTCTGCTCACTGCTTGATTCCCTTTTTTCTGTGTTTGCTTAATGATGGCTGCCATTTCCCCTCTCCATGAACAAACAAGCTCACCATTTTCTTTAATGTTCCTATTTGAATTATCTCTGTAAATTCACCAGAATGATAGAAGTGTTATTTTGCTATCTACCCCAACTGTGAGTCTTGCTGATTTAAACTCAAATATGCTAAAATGAGTTTTAGATGAGGATTCTTTGTTCTATTGTCTCTACAAAATTCACTGTTCCAAATGTGTTACTTTGAGAAGAAAAAAAAAATTAATATCCTGTGCTCGAGGCATTATTGGAAAAAGCCAGTGGCCTATACATATAAGGAAGAGATACTTATCTGAATAAAAATATGTCTGTTAGACATATGAAGACACTCTCTATGCATTCTCCTTTGAAAAGCTGTCCTAGTCTCACCCACCCCACCTCATTTCCCTCTGGCTCATTCTAATCTGACTCTTCTGAAGTTTCCTTGACCTTTCCTTACTACTCTCTCTTGACTTTTCCATTTCATGTCTTTATATAAGGTAGATGAACAGTTTTCTTTGTACCTCTGACAGCTCTTTCTTTATAGCCACCTCCTTGGGTTTGTACAGCATTTATCTCTGGGCAAAAAGGCTTTTAACTGGATTATTTAAAAACAGAAAAACAACAAACCCATTTATATGATGTTCCAATTTGAGCTTTTTAAGCAAGAAGGAGGAGAAAAATATTTATCAGGGCTTAAAAGTAAGCACTTCATGTAATGAAAGCTGATTGACAATTACTGCTGTCTTTTAAATGAAACAATTGGACTGAGATATTTGGAACACTTGTATGATTTAATATTACAAGAGAAAAGCTTGAATTGTTGATGTAAGTGCTAATTCCCTTTTAAAATGAATAGGTTTTAATACTGAACAAAAGAAAGGTGTCAGAGGACTTGACAAACTATGACACACAGAGAACATTGTTTGGTAAGTTATGTATCTAGAACTGGCTTCAAGCATGGAGAGAAAAGGCAGTAGAGCACAACAGCAGAGTAAAAGTAGGGAAAAGGAAAATTGCAAAGTGGCCGTGCCCCACTGGCTGCTCTGCCATGGTCAAGGTCCTGCAAAGACAAGCTGACTTCTGCTGTGCCTGTGAGAAACTTTGTGAATGTAGGGCAGCAAGTGTGGCTGTGAAAAAGTAAAACTCCTCTTAGAAGTATCAATTATTTCTGTCTCTCTTGCTCTACCTCTGGTTGCAGCAGGAGCAGCAAACCTGGTTCTCTAGAATCCCCTGGATTCTGACACTTTCAGGAAGGAAAATGTTTTCCTCTCAGCCCTCCTCAGATGCCACTCCCATAGTTCTGCCTCTGCCTCTGGCTTCTGTCCCTGTGGCAAAGTAGACCCATCTTGGCTGTGTTGCTTTGCAGAAGCAAACCACCAATTCAGCCTGACTATGGATATACATCTTTGCAACTGCTGTGAATGCATTACGCACGATACAGAAATAGATTATCAAAACTTTCTAGTCAAAGTCAAAGACATAATGAAAATCGCTGGCAATTTTTTGACATAAATCATTGCAGAGCTTTCTGTGGAATGGGATTTGGTTCCTTCTCATTTCAGCCACCACTGTGATGATGTGACCAAAATAACTGTCAAACACTGAGATGCATTAATGCAGATAGCTATAGTAAACCTTGTGAGGAAGTTAATAATACTTTATTTTCATAGCAGGGAATTAATAATGTGCAGTAAAAAAAGACACAAGGCTACTGTTATACAGAAAATATAAATATCTAATACATAAATACATAAAAACACACACAGAGAACACATAGATATACCTATACATAATGTACATAAATATATCTATAAACTAGTTGATTCAGTTAAAGAATCATCTATTGCTGTTAGTGCAGTTGGGTTCCTTTGGAAAAAAATGAAATGTGAACTTTTGTGCAACGTGTAACTAAAGATAACCATATCTGCAACATCCACAGCTAGCAGTAGGAAAACAAAACATACATGATTTCTTACCCAATCATTAACAATGATCTTTTATATTTTTAAGCTTCTTGGGTTGAAATTATCAATTTATAAAAAGAAGCAAAACAGAAAAGCAATCATCCAGCTACTGCAGTCTATGCTTCTGTTCCAGAGACCAAGGCCCTCTGAGCTGACAGAATTTTGGATGGAATAGTTATCCCCTCCTCGGCAGAGCAACACCCAGCTAGGGGCAAGATGCTCTACAGCGAGTTTCACATTTATCAGCTGATAGCAGAGAAACCTAAAACTGGAGTCATGTTTTCTGTTCCAAGCTCTGGGCATATGTTCTGCTGGGGATGTCTTCTCCTGCTTGTTTCTCTCTGGTATCATCACCTCTCCCTTGCCTTCAAAATTTCCCTCCCCCAGTCCTGTCTCCTCAAATGCCTCAGCCTCCTTCTCCAAGCAGGGCTCCCCACAGTCTCACATCACAGGGGACCTTTCCTTGGTCCTCTCTTGGACTTCTCCCTCCTTCCTGCACGAGGCCATTCCGCATTTGACTTCGCCACTCATCAGGAAAGAGAATGTTTCTAGGGCAAGAAAGTGCAGGTTTTAAAATCATTCCCACAAAGTTTGAGAGAGAGATAAGAGGATAAACTTTCCACATTCAATTTCATTACCCAAGTTACCTCCAGCATCCCTGGGAGCGCTCCCTGCAGGAAAGATGTTCTCAAATCCTCATAGCCCTTTGTTGCAAGCTGCTTCCGTTCCTGCAGAGATGGTGCACTCACTGTCTTCTCAGCTGTATGGGGTTGAGAGGGGAAGAAATTATTTCCAGCTGTACAGCCTAAGTAATTCTTATTTTCAAAAGCTGATGTTAGTCCAGATGTCAGTGTCTTTTCATGAGAAGACCACTCCTGATATTGCCAAGTATGAAACCATGACACAGCCCCAGCATTTCAAATAAAATATTTGCATATTTTTTAACACTTGCTAAATAATGTGTTTGCCTTGTGTGGAATAGATCAAATTGAGAAAAAACACTGCAAGAACCTGAAAAAGTGCCTCCTTATGGGAAACACTAGACAAGTTTAACAGTAGAAGTTTCTACCTCCCCTATGTCTATTAATTAAATTCTGATTAATTTTACCTGCACATCATTTAACATTTTCTTTGGTTTTGGAAGACACATTTCTAAACACAACTCTAAAGCTACGGGTGCTGTCCCACAGAAAGGAGAATGTAGCTTTGTAGGTAAAGAACTAGAAAGGGAAATAGGAAATTAAGTTTTTAGAGATTCCACAAATATAAACTTAAGGATGTCCTTTAATCTTTCCAATATTTTTTGCCAAAATACAAACATTATTCTATACACAGCTTATGTCAGTCTTCCAAAATAAAGACCTCCATTGGTAAAAGAAAAAAAAGACAAGTCATTAAAAACCGATCTTACTATCCACAGTTGGATGTTAGAAACCTCATTCCTTTATGTCTTTTTTCAATTTATAGATCTTACTTGCAAGCTTTTAACAAGAGTTACTTTCTGTATTTATTTGTGTTTATTTATTTGGTTTTACTTTCCACAGCTTTTTGCATTCACAGTAGTAGAGAAATGCTAAACTGAGCTTGGACTGAGTCCTAATGTGAAATAAACAATAGACAACTTGTAACTGTAATTGCAAATTTTCAAATATGTCATATAAAATCTGCCCCAAAATGTGTATTTTCTCACAATAATATGTATATCTCAGAAATACTGTCATAATTTTAGACATTGGCCTGTAGTCCTCAATATCTTGGGATTTTCACTCTCACATTTCAAAATAACTTCTTTCCTATCTTAAGTTATGGTATGAAAGTCAACTGTACACCATAGTTAGAGGACAATTTTTCAAAATTATTATAAATGAAATTACAATCTGACAAGGTTGAAGCATTTAAACTACCTGACTTCCAGATTTATCTACCTGTCCTTCTGTATGCCCCACTAGGTAATAGCAGAGTTGTAAGAAAAGCAAAATATTTCCATCATCCATTCAGTCAATTATACAATGTCCAATATTGTGATATTATCCTTTGTAGTTGTAATTTTATATTATCTGCAAATTAGTTTCTTTGCAGTGCTTTAATAAATCCAGTACCAATAATGACACATACTGTTTCCCAGAGAAAGGCTGAGGCTGAAAAATATGCAGAGCATGATTAATTAACCAAGTGAAAGAAACTACCCAGCTGACAAAAGTAATCATTGGCCCAAATGACCTTTGATGTCTCAGTGCTTTTGGCCAGAGGGTTTGGCAACTGCATGAGGGGGAATGCTAAAATAATCTACAACTAATGCATAAATTAACATTCTAGAAAATAGATGGACTATTTTCACTGCAGAAATCAGAGAAGTCATTTCTGTTGTTATAAAGCCTGGTGGGTTCAGTGTTCTGGTAAAAGATAGAGGGACTGGTGCCTTCATTTTTAATATGTTCTCTGTTTTTACTCTAAAAAAGAAACACCTAGACTTTTTCGTATTGGTCATTCTTAATAAAATTTTTTACAGAGTGATTTGCTGAGCATGCAGTCCAAGTATCCTCATGTGATGAGTCATGCACATGCCACGTTGGTCTGACTTTGGTTGTTCCCTGGTCTGCACATCCCCCTTTGAGCCCTACTGTTTCAGTGGCTGAAAAAGCCCCTAAAGGTATCCATACAGGGTTGGTGCAGTCTCAGCTGTTTGCTGTGGTGAGTGCCTTCCCTGCTCTGTCACTCAGCAGTTAACCTCATGCATGACTAAATCCTTTTCCACCCAATGTGTAAGTCTCATCTCCTTTCTGCCGATTCTCTGTTAAATCACAGTTGTGAGTATGAAGTGCCCTGAGCTGCTGTGAATCTGCATTGCTCACCCACTGTATTTAATAAGAGTGTTGGTTTTTTTTGCTACTGGCCTCTGCCTTCCAGCCTGCGTGGTGTAATGGAGAGACATCCTAATCTGTAAGAATTTAAAAATGGGAAAATGGTATCACTTGTAACAAGTGAGGGAAAAGTGCATCTAGCTTAGATTTGGACTGTGAGAAAAAGGTGGCCCCTGTTAGTACTCCTGCACCTCCTCCTATATTAAGATGGTCCAGGGAAGCACAAACATAAATTTATATATAGCAACATATGCAAATTTCAACAGAGTTCAACTCATTTCCTAGGAATGGCTGCCTCACAAAATGCAGCTCAGCCTCATCCTTCCCTGCCACAACTTAGAAACATTTTTTTTGTGAAAATACAAGCTAATCCAAGCACCTAAATGAAGGCTTAATAACGCAAAAGATAGACTTTGTGAGAAGGGGTCAGATGGTATTTTTACTTAAAAACTCTAACAAGCATCAGCTTTAACCTCTGCTCAGTGTACTGAGGGAGAGTATCACTGTCATTCTTCCCTGTGAGAACCCACTGCCACAGTTTTACACCCTGTGTCATTATTTTGTCATCCCCTGGGACATAGACACAGTCAGTCTCGAGGCCAGCAGGCCCTGAAGATGTGCAATGCAGGAAATGGTGTCCATTAACATGCAGCAAAGAGAAACAGCTCTTTCACTTTGCTTTGTGACTTTTGCAGAACTCACAACTCTTTGAGGCTGAAAATGTAATTATTGTATTATTTGCTAATAAACACAACGTATATTGTTAATAATATCCTGAATAGAGCTGGAACTGTAAAAATCAGATGGCATGACAGGTGGATGTTTCAATAAACCATCACTTCAGAAGTTCTTTCTTATTTTAATATTGTTAACTGACATTTTGTCCAACGAGGATTTTTAATTAGTAAATTGGAGAAATTAAGAATGCAGTGCATCAGCTGTTCCTGTCCAACACATCTCTGATCCTGTTTTTGGATGACTTGTATCTCTCATTTGCTACCAGAAATGACATAGTGGTGTCCTTGGTATTTAGACAAAGGCAAGGCACTTAAGTTTATATGGAGGTGGTCTTCTCAAAACTACATTTTCATCAATACTTTTGAAACTTGTGGCACAGCTGACAGGGCAGCATTGTTAAACTAACAAAGATATTTTCTCCCTGAGCTTAGGACCACAGCCCTTTTATGCTGTCCAGTTGACCTTGCTCCCTTTTTTTTTTCTTTTTTAGAAAATACCTGAAATTTTTTAAATAATGAGGTCAAAGGAAGGCCATTATTTCACTTACTTTATTTGTGCCTCTGAATGTCTATTATTAATTCCTTCCCTAAACAAACTGACCCACCCCAACCTACTGCTCATATTTTTGTTGTGAGAAGATTCAGCAGAACTTTTGATGTTTTGCTGGTTAACCAGAGCAATACTTCAGACATTCTCCCTAATACACCTACAAAGCATCTACCTTGTGAAGCAAGTGAAAGAGCAGAAGGATAATTAGGATATGAAGAATTCCACTCTGCCAGTGTAATCCAGACAGTAATGTCTAATGAATGAGAACACAAAGGCATGCAGCAGCTGTCAGTTGAATGCATGCCACAGTGCAGAGCAGCTCTATAAATGCTTCTGAAAGATTTATAGACTTCTATTTCTATTCTGGTATTCTGAGAGCGTATATTATTTGGAGGATAATGTAGGGGGAGATGGGATAAGGATGGAAGAAAATTAGATCCCAAATTAGATCACAGGTTAAGATGAGGAGTAAAACTGCTCATGAATTACCACGGGCTCATAATAGAGCTACTGTATACTCCACACCTGAGAAAAGCACTTAATACCCCCTGCTTAGTGCCAGCACGATTTTGGCTAAAAAAATAGAAATTAAATGGAATTACAGCTTGCCTTAGCTGAGTACACATCCAGTAATTAATGCCCATTTGGAAGTGTTGCTGAGGGCTTTGTTGCAGTGGTGGGGCTGGTGGGCTGCAGTTCTGGAGGCCTGTGCACTGGGGCACACATTGGGGTGTCCGTGCGCGCTCCCGAGGATCCGAACGCGCGTCTGAGCGCGAGGCTGTGTCTGCAGGAGGAGTGAGGCAGGGACTGTGACTGCAGCATGTGGCTGGGAAAGATAGATTTGCTTCTTCTGAATTGTGTTTCTTCTCATTTCTGTCTGACATCCTCTGTCAGGTTTCTGTGCTTAACTTTGTCAGTCTTAATTTCCCTCTTCAGGCTCTCTGGGAGGAATTCAGCTCGGGAAATCACTCTCTGAAACTTGCTAAATCAGAGCTCAACTAAAACACCTTCCTCTGTACCTAATTTTTTTTTTTTTCTTTTGTGACAATCAGTTAGATAATAGCTTAGGATAGGTTATTATCAGTCTGCACTAGGGCAGGATTTATTCTCAGTATGAAACCTGTGCATGTGTTATCTAGTCCACTCTGGTGTATTCCTAATGGTAGTCCCCAGATTACCACTCTTGGTAGATTTTTTCCATTGCCTAATTGTCCTTGTCTTTAGCATTTTTATTCCCTGTACATAACCTAAATTAATTTTCTTTCTTCAAATTTCAGACACTGCTTCTTATTACATTGCTTTTATAACTTGAAATACTTCCTCCCCATATTTTATGCTACTTCTCCTGAATTAGTTAGACACACATCATATCTGCTCTTTGCCATTTTTCTCTTAGCTGTACAGGTTGCACTCCTTTCATGTCACTTTCTAGATTGTGCCTGCTAAACTATTTATTTATTTTTTCCATTTTCTCTAATTTGTTCCTGGGTTTTACTTAGTTAGGAAGCCCATCATACACATCCTGTGAAATAAAGGACAAAAGAACATAGGACCTTATTTTTAATAGCCATTTTAAGAGTATTTTGAAGGTTTATCAAGGTGTTACATACCTAATTAGTCACTTTTACAAGTACTGAAGCACCGTGTTCTGTGTCAGCATAATTAAGTTATGTTAATGAGTCTAATAAGTAGTATGAACAATCAAACTACTTAAAAGTCAATACATAATTTCATACAAAATTTTTGTTTGGTGTCCTGGCAGAATCATTCAAAAACTCATTTGATCTCATGAATACTGCTGGGATTGTAATTATTCTGAGTTACACAAATAGTCTTGGAAAGAAAATAAATTTCTGTACTAAGAAGGCTGCAGAAGGCATTCAAGGGGAAGGGAGCAAATTCATAGGTAGCAAAAGCCAGTTGATGCCAGTAGAGAGAACTGCACCTCTGGCAGTGAGGAAGCAGCTCCCATTTATGTTGAAAGTATCTTTCTGAGAAACAGTAATGCATCAGGGAGGTTCTTACTGAAAAATAAATTCTGTATAAAAGTAAAGTTTTGATAATCAGATTTTGCATGACCTTATTTTGTCCTTGGACAGACGTTTTCAGAAAGTTGCAATATATTTCAAAACTGGTAGTTGTGTTTTAGAACCAGCAAGGTGTCTGACCATCAACATTTACAGGATTCACAGTAAAAAGGCTCTGAAGACCAGGGGATTGTTTCTAATGCTTCTTGGGCAGTTTCCTATAATCCACAAGAACTTGGAAAGGCTTGATGAGGGAAATTGCAGTATTCAGAAACCTGGTGTTATTGTTGGACATCAATATCAGGACATGCACTTCACCAAATCTTTGTAACCTAAACACAGGACAAGGGATGATGCTCAGGAGGACATTTGGACAAACTGCTGCTTACAGCTAATTAATTGTAGGGTACAATTTCCTACAGACTGTAGGAAAGACAGGTGGGTGCACATCTTTTCCACGTGTAATCTTGGTTTGTACTTCCAGGAGGAAACCATGGTGCTGGAGTGTAACATAGCCCAGCCAGAGTGGGGTAGCTGACCTGTCACCAGGGAGAGTCCAGAAGTGCCACTGTGCCACTGCAAAGAACATGGGCTTTGCAGCAGTTGGTAAAAGAGATTTCAGGGATTTCTTTTTCTTGTATTCCAAGAGCAAGGATGGCAAGAAGGATGAATCACAGATTTACCCCCAAAACTGTTGGTTCTAGTGACAGGCTCCAGGAAGCTTCATTGCACATCTGTGATCAGAAGGAGGATTGTGTTTTATGTTTTAAAGAAGCAAAAACATAAAGTCTGGATAAGCTTTATGAATTTGCATTTTCATAAAAATAAATTGTGTTTTTATAAAAATCTTTGCCTTCTTGCATGTTTTAGGTAGTTTTGCTTTTACAGGGTTTTTTCGTTTGTTTTTGGTCTTGTTTTTGTTTGGTTGGTTGGTTTTTTTTTGTTTTTTAAATTATTTTTGAGAACTAATGCTCATGGAGACTTCCACATTGTCTATCTTTCACCAGAGTCATGCTCTAAACAACATCCCTTAAATAGGCCCCTTACAAAAAGGTGCAATCGTATGGTCAATCCTACAGATCAAAGAATTTCTATGTCCTCATTAGAGGGAGTTAATTGTGACGTCAGTCTCAGGACCATTTAATAGTCCTTCAGTTACACTGCCCAACCCTTAGAAAGGCCCAGCTGTATGTGACAGTGTGTGACTTCTTCATTGAAATCTAGACTATAGTATTTGCAATTGCTTTGCATGGCATGGTGACATACTGACCATTCCACTGCTGATGAAGACATTCATTCCAGAGACACATTCCTGTCTGGCTGCTCACTGGAGCCAGCCTGACCTGAAGCATATGCTGTGTGGACGAGGGAAACGGGATGAGAGCATGTAGGTGGGAGACCAGACTGATATTTTCCAAGATTCAGGCCCTTAAAAAAGCAGGGAGAGCATTTCATCTAATTTAGTGGCAGAGTACCGTGCTGGCAGCTTGCAGTCATTTTGGAAAACACAGTTGGGATAAATGAAAAATCAACAAATATTGTTGTCCATTTGAAAGCAACTATAATTCAGGCAGAGCTCAGCAAGTGGATTGTTGTTATTTAGGATCTGGGGAGAGCTTCTCCTAATGTAGGGCTGAGCTATATGGGCTGTTATTCCACAATGGCTGATGTGTTTCTCACCTGACCAGATCCAGATTCACTTTCAAGAGCAGATAATTCTATTTGTAGCCATCAGGCTGACACTTGCTTGTGCATACACCATTTAAATAAAATGTTTTTCATCGTGCCCATTGGAAAAGCTTCTGATTGTCTCAGATGTTTAAGGCCCAAAAATGCCCTAAGAGCATGCCATTTGGCTGGCAGTCAGAGTGAGCACTCTCAATTAGTTTGAAAGAGAAAGGCTTAAAGAGATGAGCAAGAATTCCAATGTTCAGGAAACAGCAAAAGTGCATGCTAAAGTTAAGTTTCAGTGGGGCTGCTGAAATGAGAGGTATGGCTAGAACAAAATCAATACATCATCACACTGTTTTGAATAAAAATCTCTACATATGCCCCTACATGTAAGTCTGAGGTGGCAAACCTCATGGAAGAGCCTGAAGGAAAAATCCATACTGGAAAGAAACAGAACATGTTGTGTGTTTCACTAATAAATGATGACAATACTTGGCTTCCACTAGGCTAAAAATAACTCATTTGGAAAACTGCTTTATGAACTCATTAAATGAGGAAATTTTGATAAAGGTTCCTCTAGATTCATTATTTAGGTAAATGATTTTACCTGACAGAACAAATGGTAGTTTCTGGATTAAGAAAAAAAAGGGAAAGAGGTTTTGCTGGATAATGTTCTAAAACTTCTTTAGTTATTACTGTTAATTTCTTCTGTCATTGTGATCTGGATACATTCTTAATAGTATTTCATTGTTTCATTTCTGGGCATTGGCCCACATGTATTTCAAACACAGAATGCATATTTCCAAACTGTTGCAAATGGTAATGATTTTAAAATAACTTTACTGTTGATTGTGTCACAATTTTTCCAACATTCATCCTGTTTGGAAATAGAACCTGAGTTTAATTTAGATATTTGAAAATTTAGGATTGTGATGTCTTTTCAGTACCATAAAGCCTCACTGAAATTGGTTTCTTCCAAATTTTTATACATATATTTATTTACCTTACAGTCAACTGCTGCAGTTCTGATAAGTAACTAAATTTAAATTTAAAATAATCTTTGCTGAAGGCCTTGGGTTGGCAAATGCTTTTCATATAAATAACAACTGCTTCAATTTAGGTTTTCATTATTTCTGATAGAAAAGAAATACTAATACACTGGAATTGTGATAATGAAAATTGAACAGATGGAATTGGATGAAAATGGCATAAATTTTTTTAATTATATCTTTTTTATTAACATGGAAAGGGTTTAGTTGTTTTAATGAAAACAATGAAGGGTATTTTGTAGAAGATAATAAAATATAATCATACTTAATATGAAAACAAAGCATTGCAAAGTAACTCAGTTGTCACTGAGAACAACTTTGCATGAAAGTCCTGCACTGTGCTCTCCCTCAAGAATACTGATAGCGTACAAAAGAAGCAGTCTGCATTCTTGCAAAGTTTGTGGATATTTCCACAATAAATGTTAATGTGTTCATCAGTTTCAAAATGAAGAATCTCTTGTTTTCTTTTTCACGTTCCACAAACTTGAAAACACCAATAAACAAAATCAGATTTAGACAGTAAAATCTTTCAGAATGATGAAGTCATGATTATGCTTTCATTTGCGCCTTTATAACAACCTATATAAATCCCAATATCCTGGTGTACGTTATTCCTAGCTTACATTACAAAAGAAAAATTGAAAGATCATTTGCAGTTTTTCTTTTTCACACTATGCATTAAGTAGAAGCCTTAATGGTCTATTCCACAGAACATCTGGAAGTCTCAGTTAGATAAAATGCTCTTGTGTTAAGTCCTTACAAACATACTGTTGGAAAAGGTCCAGCTCCAAAGGAGCTCTCACTCTCAGAAATGCTAGAGGATGGAAAAATAATGATTCTCTTTTTGTAGTTGCAGACACAAATCACAGAAAGGTGATGTGACTTGCCCAGGGATATACATGCAACCTCTGGCAGAGCTGGGATTTACACTTTCATCTTGCTGCTCAGTGCCTTAATAAGAAAACTTTTATTCCTCTTGCAGCCTAAAAGTGATCAGCTTTGCTGCAAGATATTCCTGGGTCTGAGGAAATAGCATTGTCCAGCCCTTCTGAGGCCAAGTGTTCCATGAAATCTGCCTGCAAGGGTTCTCAGTCTCCAAAACTGACCTAGCTAAATTGGGAAGAATTTAAATTTGAGGGTCGATTAGCAGGATTCATAATGCACATTATTAGAGATTGAGGGGCTTTAGCACAACTGTGGTATTTCCAGCTGGCATCACATACATTAGCTGTAGGTGCTGCCTGAGATCTCTCTATCATTACATTAAAAAAAAGACCAAGTTTATTTTAGAAGCATCTCTTCATTTATACTCATTGATAACACCTCTTCCCCTGTGTTCTTTGCCTGCTATCCTTTTCTTCTGTAATCAATAAATTTGTAACCTCGAGAACGTAACTGCTGGGTTTAGTTCTTGTTATTACAGTATTTCCACTGATTGCCAGCCATACCATACAACAAGGTTTGATATCATGTTGGGGCGAGGGGGCTGAATTTCTCTGTGGGTGACATGCTAAGAGCAAGGTTTGAAAGGGCAGATTTTTAAAACAGTGAGCAAAATTATTAATGTGAGACTGAAGGGCAAAGTAATAAAACTTTGAAACCATTAAGTCTGGAGGCCATGTCAGAACATTGTAGTAGAGGCACAGATGGTGTGCATACTGATGAGCAGGAAAACATAAAAGAGTGAGCAAAACTGTACGGGTAAATGGAGAATTATGTAACTTTTACTGGGGCAACAGATGCATTATTTTCTAAAGCAAAAATCTACTGTAGACAGCAAAGAAAAAATCTGATGGAAAGCTGTAGTAATTTCACTACCAAAACAAAATCAATGAGCAAAGCTGTGGAAAGAACAAATAACATAAATATAACATAAAGATAATGAAGTGAAAATGGGAGATTTTGAGACACAGAATGGAGTTATGCAGGGTTAGCACATCTGGGAGCCTACTTCTGAGATTTCAGAATCTGCACTGATGGTATTGAAACTCAATGTGCCTGTAGTCACCTTGCTGGGTTGTCTTGGCTGAATGCTGAATTGTTGCATCATCAGTCCATGGCCTCTTTTCTTCTCATCTTCTGAAATTGGTGAGCTTCTTGTCTTCTGCCTTTGGCTCTGAGCAATGTGTGTTGCTCTAACTGATGACACACAGTAATCACTCTGGAGGAAATTTTCTACATCATCCCTTTGTTTTCAGTTCAACTAAAGGATTGATGACTTCATTCATAACACTAACAAAACATTCTGCCGTCCTACTCTCCTAACAGTGGTATCTTCTGTATTTTAAGGTGACAGCTTTTGTAACCTACAGAGGTGAAGATGAGTACAGCAGACAAGCATGCAAATTTTCTGCAATTGCCTTGGAACAGTTGTCTCTGAATCTGGGTTTTTATTCTAAAGCTTATGGATATCTGCAACATTTACCATCACAAATAAATTCATTAATAAATGGGAGCAATAAATGTATTAAATGGGATTAATAAAATGGTATTTTTTCTGAATCCATCCCTCCAGAAAGTTCTGTGATCCACATAGTCCTGAGATTCCTGTTATTAAGTAGCATGGTTGTCTACTTGAAAGGCTCAGGTCTGGATGGGAAAACACCCCTGGGAACATCAGCTGGACATGTGGGAAGCAGAGCAATGATGAAGACCAGGCAATCACAGAGATTTCTGGTGCAGCATTTCTCTTGTTTCCACAGATATTCTGAAGCACCTTACAAGCCTCTACTCCTTGGTTAAACTCTTAAATGGTTACTGTCTCCAGGGAGCACCATCAGCAGATGCTAATTACAACTCTTGGGTTGCTATTACTTAATCTAGCCTATCAAATGTACTATTTCACAGCAATGGTAAAAGGAACTGAGAAAGCATTCCCAGTCCTTCTTTGCAAAGGCTGGCAGTGTGGCTTTCTTCACAGTCTTTCTTTGACATTATCTCATCCTGGTCACCAGCTGTGTTCAGATCCTCAAAATAATTTCCTAAGTTTCCTTCATCTTCAAATTTATTGCTATTCTGCCAAAATGTAATCAGTTCTTTTATTCCCCTTTTTATTGTTCAGTGTTGACAATTTTGAAAACATAAAACATTAGCAATATCATCCCTTCTGTTCTCAAGGTGACACAGTGCTACTTGACCCTTGGGTATTTTCTGAGTTTCTCAGCTCTGCAGCTGAACTCAGCAGGAGGAAGTGCCATGCACAATGGGAGAAGCAAGGAAAGGTGAAATTAATGCCATTTCACAGTTATCTAATATGATATTGATAGAAATTGAACCATATCCTTGTGGGTGCTGCACTTGGGATCTGCAACTGGATTGTTATCTTATAAAGATGACTCCTGTTTTATTATCCCTTAACTGTCTATGGTTGAAAAATAAATTGCCTAGAATATACATGTGATAAACAGTACTGCTGAAATGATGCAAAAGCTTTAGAGATGTCATTGTGGTCTGTGTTAATGGATATGTTTTCAGCAGAATTTTATTTTTATGTGTGCCTTCAAATTTCACAACACTTTAAAAAAGATTAACAATGTTAGAAACGTGGGTGAAATATACTTAATGAGCCTATTCTGTGCCAAAATTAAATCTCTGCCCTTAATTCAGTGGCTGTAACTTCTGCATCCATTCAGTATTTTAGGCAGGAGGGATAGGACCCAGAGAAATGACTTGGCCAGTGGCATTTATTGAACTTTCTTCTATTGTGAAGCTACTTGCTAGTGATTTGGTCTGAATGCACTCTCTGATCCCTGTGTTGAGAAAGTCCAGTCAGCTATAGACCTCTACCTTCCACACACAGTGGATACACAGCTCACTGGCCATGGCATCACTGCTCCTCTAGATATTGTAGAAGGCTTCAGCAAAACCAGTTTTTTTCATCAAGTCACCAGGAGCCTGCTGTGAGATATGGTAGACAGCAATATGGGGTGGACTTGAATAGCTTATTAAAAATATAAACATAACTGTATAACTTGCTTGATTCTTCTACATGGTGTTTCTGAATTCACTAAACTATGTTTACTGTGCATCTTACATTAACAGACAACACATTTCTATTCATCAAGAAATACAGAAAACTTTTAATAGGAAAATGCAGGAAACTTTCTCAGGAGATGAAAGCAGCAGCAGTATATCTGAATGATTGCCAGGTGAATCACTCCCCTGCCATAATACTGACAGCAGCATCTTCATGTGTTCTCTGTTTGCAACAGGCTCTTTGTCACAGGCTTCCTCTCTTCCATATATAAATCACCCTGTACAAGCTGTGTCAGATGTCTCTTCTTCCAGCACCCAGAAGTGGTTTTGGGCACTCCTGCTCTGCCAGGGCTCACTTGGCCCAGCAGTTGCAGTGCACAGTTTAGTGTGAGAGCCTCCTCCCTGCCAGCTTCTGACCCACTGTCCTCTTGCTGCTGCAAGGCCATTAACTCAGGGACAGGTCAGCGAGCAGGACACTCAGAGTTACTGAGAGTGGCTTTATTCCTGCTTAATATTTTTCCCTCCATACCCATTTCTACTTTCTGGGTTGCAAATGGTTGTTTGAGAAATGCTGGGTTGAACTCCTGTGTGCACTGATATGTGGGAGTGGCTCCTGGTGTGCCCCAGCACCACCCCTGGCTCAGCTCTGCTCCTCACAGAGGGACAGGGCTGCTGGGGAAGGTCCTTGCCCCAGTCTGTCCCTTGGGCCCCTTTGCTACCTGCCCTGGCCATGCTGCACCCTGGCAGGAGACTCATGGGTTGCAGGCAGGAATCCCAAACAGACACAGGCAGCTCTGTGGTCCTCACTGACATGAAGCTTTGCTCACAGTGAAGAATACTCTGTGGGACAGTCACATGCATTTGCTTTGTCCCAGCCTTCCTTTCAGAATTGCTTCTCATGGTGATAGGATGATCTATGCAAGCTGGAGATCATAAATACTACACAGAAATAAGAGAAAAGTTTTGGGGGCATGGATTCTGGTGGATATTTATGGCAAAAGAATGGCATTTTAGAGTGGATTTTGCTGCTTAGTTCATTGAGCTAATAACCTTCTTTCCCTGCTTGAGTATCTTTCCCAAGAGCTCCTCAAAACCCATCTGCAGGCTTGACAAACTGCTCTGCTGGCACTGACATCTCATTCTGTTTTTAATTTTTCCTGGGGGCCTTGTGATTGTTCTTGATTGTACAACATGCCCAGACAGGAAGTCATAAAGGAGAAAGCAATAAATGACCTTTGGAAAGATTAAAACAGAGGAAGGAGCTGCCTCTGTCATTGCCAAAACAATTATTCTGGGTCTTCCCTGCAGTTCCCAGACAGAGGGGGTCTTGCAGCAGTTCATGTGGATTTCTCTGGCTGCAGCTCATTTTTGGTTGCTCTCTGCTCTGGCACACTTCAGACACAGGCAGGAATGAATACCATGATGAATGGACTTTGCATGGAAACTCTGGAAATGTTATGGTATCCCTGTGTACAGGGTTCTCCATAGGAAATGGTCAGGAGCTCTTTCACATGGAAATTAAGCAGCACTTGCCTCTAGCAGCCCCGAGGAGCCACTTTCTCTTTAGGTCCCCACTGTGCCAGGTCCCAAATACACGGTCCAGTTTCAGCATTTCCTCAGTTTGTGAGGTTCAGTAAATACTTAATGTTGAATTCTCTGGCTGAAAAGAAAATGCACCCTAAAATGCATCCCTACTTTAAGCTGCTTCTAATTACTTAATTATTTCCCACAGACTTTGTTTCTCTGAAAATTAGGTTAGATTCCCACCAATTTGTGGTGTTTCATGTTTATTGTGCAGTGATGGTTATTTGGCTTTCAATGATTGGCTAAGCATTGATCTTTACTTGTTAATAAAGGTTTTATTTAGCATTAATAAAGTTAAATTCAATGTTAATACAGTAAAAGCTGTACCTTCTTGATATGTCTGTGTGTTTGTATTATGAGCATGGGTTTTTAGCTTTCAGCAGGTAAGTTTAACATGGAGATATTTTATAGAGGTTTTGCATTCATTTTTTTTAAAGCCAAATTAATGAGACAAATCATAATTTTAACAAATACAGCAAAACAACTAAAAAAAAAGGTTCTCATTGCTAGAGATGATGAAGATGTGGCGCTGTGTTAAATATTTGTGTTAATTATTCTTGGATCAGAAAAAAGACACAAGGAACCATGCCAATTAAAAAAGGAATTGTGCTTGCCTTGTGATTATTCCAAACTCTTTATGAGCCAAAAAAATTTCCATGTCTAATAATTCTAAATATTCAGCATTAGATCACATTGTCCTCTGCAGAACACAGCTACTCTTTGCAGCTGGTTCTTACCATGACTTCCTAAATGCTCAGCCTTCCACATCTTTGCATTTGATGAAGTATAGGGAATACATAGGTTTAAATTATTAAATATTTGAGGCTAAATGAGCTACTTACCTTTGCTCCTTTAGAGTGAAGATATCTATCTATCTATATCTATATCTATATCGATATCTATATCTATATAATCTATATCTATGTCTATATCTATATCTATATTTCTATCTATATCTATCTATACCTATATCTGTATCTATCATCTATATTGATATCTCTATTATTATCTATATTTATCTATCTATCTATCTATCTATCTATCTAAAGCTGTAACTGTTGGAAACAGTAGGAGTAATGAGGCCAAATGTTATGCCTTGGAAAGCACTTTCCTCAACTTTTTTAGGTAACATTACTGAATTGCTTCCTGAATGTTACAATTCCATAAATATTCTGCTGCTGTAGGACTGAGCCTTGTCAGTTCTCCTGTTCCTTTGAACGGTGTATCTCTTCTTAAAATGTAAGATTTTGAAAAAACAAAATGAAATATTTAGTAGGAAAAATATTGGAAAATATTGGTTTATGATAACAATATTAATAATTCCAATGCTAAACCAGACCTTTTCATCTCTTCATAAAGAATTCATAGGTGAAAGCAACATTTTTAATTATGCAGTAGTTCTTATTCCTGCCAATGAAAATTCAGTTTGTGCTTTCATATTTTGACAAGGTACATGCTGTGTATCCAAATATTTGAATACATCTATTCATCCTTTATCTGCATCAATATTATCTTGATATTTATTTTCAACCTTCACTTGGCACTCCTTTTTTATTTTTTGTTTTAAACTTTGGGGAACTGGTAAAAAAGATTAGCTTCTTCTATATGTATTGTTGTTAACTTCATTAATGCAATTCATGAAATCTTTAGCTTTTTGCTAAGAAGTGAATTTTTTAATTAATTCAGAAACATTCATGGAAGAGGAATTGTTTTTCTTTGAACGATATTGCAGAAAATTCAAGCTTTGTTTGCAAAAAATTGATCATTGCTGTCTAAAATTTTCCTTATCCTTGTTTTTAAATCTTGTAATTAGAAAAATCAAACTCTTCTCCCGTTTCACAAGCCAAGATATTATTATCTTCTATTTTTGTGATTATTGTGAAAAGCATTTTTCTAGCCACCTCAAAAATATGAAATATAGCCACAGCAGGATTGTAGAACAACTCAAATTTCTCCCTGGAAGGGGATAAAAATATCATTTATATCAACATGTTTATTGATTTAGATTAGTGTGAAGTTGCAGAGGTAACCAACTCTTCTACTATTTTTCAAGCTGTAGGATAAGCTAGTTTGCAGTGATTATTGGAGCTGTGGAGTTCCTTGCAGCTGATGGGAGCGACCCAGAGGAGCAGCCCAAACCTCTGTGTGGCCTAACAAATTCTCTTATTTGTTTGTAAATGTGGGAAAAAATGAAATAGACCTGAAGCACAGAGCACAACAGAAATTCCTCTGGTTTATATTTCCCAGCCCCGCAGACTCATGCTGCTCAGGAAAACCAGCGAGAGCTGCCCAAGAGGAGCTATTCATGAAACAGAATGAACTAGCTTTGATATCAGCAGCCACTGCCACACGGCTTTGCTGATCGCATCAGGGAATGTTTCTTTGTCCCCGTGTCAAAGCAAAAACAAGTTAACCCATCTGTGAAGCACCTCAGAAGGTCAGCAGGCTCTCAGAAGTATTTTTGGAACAGAAATGAGAGTGGAGCAGACCATGGTGGTGACTGGAGAGTCAGCTGGAGAGTGGCAGGGATCCCAGCAGGGATGAGTGATGCCAGGGCAGTGCAGGACAGCCCAGCCCTGAGTGTCCATGACACCCATCCATGCCTCACAAAATCACACACTGCATCCAAATTGGAAGGGACCTCAGCAGATCATCTGATCCCAGCACCCTGCTCAGAGCCTGCTTCAGGCACCTCCTGTGGGTGTGTGATGACAGTGAAACAGCTTGCATGCTGAGATCCTAAGGGATACCTCCTCCTGTGTTTTGGTATAAACGATGAGTTTCAAAATGATTATTCCCCTGCCTAGGGGTGTCTTGGAGGTGGGAGCAGGCATGGCACTACGCCAGGGAGTGGACTGAAACATAATTGCTATGTTACAATTGAGTCATAAGTTATTTCCAGTTGACAGCAGGACTAGTTGCACCATCTCCTAGTTAATACATTCATGATGATCTCAGATTTTGCATGATGTTGGTGGCTGGATTCCCCTAAGGAAGTGAATCATAGAATTACAACCCAGTACACTGATTTATGACCTTATAGCAGGCAGGGCAGGCAAAGAAACACCCCTATTAAAGTAATTTTTCCTTAAAAACATTAATATTATAACTACCTCTGGACTGAGAGTCTAGGTTTTTGTGAGACAAGCCACATAAATCCATGCTGCTGGTTCAAATATTGCTGAATGCACAGCAATTCAGGCTGCAGGTGGTTGGCTGGGCATGCAGGAGGAAAACCTGCTTATAGCATGCCCTACTCAGGGAGGAGCAACATCTTCAGCTATATACTTACCAAGTCCAGAGCTGAAAAGTCCAAATCTAAAGCTGTTGGACAGAACAGAGAAGTTATCCTAATTTTCCCAGCAGTTCTGACAAAATGATCCATACCGGGATGCTACTTTTCAATATTTTATTTAGCTTTCTCCATATGCCTGTTGTGTTTGTTCTTCCTGACCTATGGAAAAGTGTGTTGAGATTGTCATCTTAAAAGGCAGAAAAAATGAATGCTAAATAATTTTGATTTTTTTCTTTTTTTTCAGATTTGGTGGCATACCTTCTGCATTCTCACATGAAAAGTTAAAAACTCCGAACAGACTTCTCTCCCAGGGGTTTAGTTGATGCAAAAATATCTAAACATCAGTTGAAGCAGCATCTAGGAGAGAAGTGAGTTTCATAAACCAAATCACCCCAGACCTCTTGCATGGCATACAGAATTAGTATGCTTAGGTCTGCACTTTCGGTTTTAGACTGAGGTCTTTCATCACCCTTCTGATGCAGGGAAATCTTTGTTTTGTGCTAGAACCTAGAGTTTTGAGATCAGCCCATGCAGATTTTTCCCATACAGAGAGCTATTTTAGGTTCTAGCAAGATATTTTCTTTTATGCTTAAACTAGAATGATGAGGTTCTGAACAGAGAAAACTTATATTAAGTAAGTTTACTGGAAAAGCAGTGAGAAGTATCCTAAACATGATTCTACCTGTATGTCAGGTCAGTCTTGCTGATTGTCAAAAGGCTCTCTGTCCACAAGCTTGCCCTTATACCAGAAGAATTTGATCTTGAGAACTGCTTGATTTACTCCTTGCTGAGAATTTTATTGTTCTGCCACACTTGGCAGCATCTAGAACCATTTGTTTCCTGAGCAAGTTCACTCACCCTCTAGGGTATACCAGCTGCTGATTTGTTTTTTCTTTAAGGGAAGCAAGAGGAAACAACCCTGACTCTGGTCATCCCAAACACATTTTTTGAAATAAAATTATTTATATTGTGACTGCTGAGTTTATTTATGTTTCATGATATCCAAGTGACTTCACAAAAATGTTGTTACTCTATTTAAGTCTAAAGCTACCAAAATAAAAGGTAAGCAGTTAAAATTTCATTGAATTATCAATTAGGGTTTATCTGTGTTGTACTGAAAAGTGATAATAAACTGACAAACACAGGACCAGGAGACCAAATGAGGCCCATTTCTTCAAAACCACTTGCAAAGAACTGCGCAAGAAAGAGCAGATGAAACAAAGCAAAACCTTCATTACAGCACTTTCAGTCTGAATACAAGCATAAAACCCAATCAACCTGCTTTTTAATTCTATAGATTTTGGTATGATGCCAAGATAATTTCCAGCACATTTTTTCCAACATTAAAATCAAATTGCTCAGCAAGCTTCTTCGTGATAATCAGGAACACCTAAAATCCGCATTAGGAAAAGGACAATTTAAAATATTTGTCTTAAAGGCACAGTGCAAGACAAGTGGCATCCTGTATATCACTCATCCAAACAACAAGACACCTGACTACAAAAAAAAATCATCTCATCAAACAGGACAGCTGGCCACCTTCCTCTAACATTGAAATTTCAGATGTGCTTCCCACCTTCAGCATTATCCTGTAGAGGCCAGGAATGCCTTCTCTTCTTTATTTTTGGAAATGCGATGGCTTTATCCAAATTTTAGAGGAGGAATATTTCTTGATATTACCTTTAGCCACTGCTTCAGGACATAGTGTGCTTGTGGCTGCGTGGAGGCACAGGGTGTGTGATTCCACAAGAAAGACCAAGTGTAAACTCTCAAAATGAGGGCATCTCCTCTGGCTTGGAAGTCACCATCCCAAGCTGAGGTGAAATCTCTAACATTCTCCTGGCCAGAGGGATACTCCTTGTCTCACTAAGACATTGTCCCAGTCCTGTTTCTAGGCTTGGACCAAGATGTCTGGGATTTTGTGCTCATCCAGGTTCCTTGCCACTGAAGGACAGATGAAAGATCCACCATCACAGGGAGACTGTAGGGTCTCTTTGGCCCCTTTCTGCCTAAACACTTAAGTATTTCTTGAGTTTGATAGGAGCTGTCCTTTAGTTACTCTGCATCCAGATACAAAAATAACCTCTGGATGTAGATGGGTTTAAACTGGCATTAGAGACAAAAAGAGGGAGTAAATCCCAACCCCGGTCTTCAACACAAATGAGCTCATTGTCAGCCAGTTTCATTGAGTGCTGGAGCTGCCTGAAGACTTTTTTGACAAATGATCATCACACTTCTTCTTCATGGAATGATTTAACTGTTAACAATGTCCAAGATCCTTTTGTCTCCAACCAAGGAGTGATGCTGGTAGGACAGGGATTAGTGCAAGAGAAAGACTGAAACTCCTTGCCACAAATGCAAATTAAAATATATTCAAAGCAAAACATGTGCATTAATAAAACATATCCTACTGAGATCATTAAGCATATGAAATTATCTGTACAAGAATGCAACTAACTTTTTCACTTTCATGTAAAATGAAATAAAATAAAGTCTTTTCAGATCAGCATGTAAATCAAAACCTAAATAAAATCATGCAATTGTAGACCATCTGCCCTCAGAGAATATTTTTGACTGTGATAAGCTATTTAATGATGTTGCCCACGCTAACAATGCCTATGAATTAGAGAAATCATGTGCCTTGCAACAATTTGCTCTTATGTGTCTTTTCCTAAATACCTTTATTGTTGCTGTTACACCCTGTCACTGGATTTTACCCAAAGTAGGGTGTAATTAAAGCTGGCTGAGACCTCAGTTCTCAGAGCAGAATGTTGAACTTGGTCAGATGAATGCTGTTTCATGCTTTGCCAATGATCACTGACTGATATTTCAGGAAAAGGCAATATTTAAAATAATATAATGTACCTGGTCATGTTTTGCAATGTGTTCCATGGCTTATAAATTCTTGTTTGAACCCAGTGGGATTTACTTTATCCTCTGTCACATGAATTTTGATTATCCAGCTTATTATGCATAACTGCAAACATTGTTCATAAGATTACCCACTCCTTCTTAAACTCAGCTGTAGCACATGAAGGCTTGAGCTTCTCTAGCTGTGGATTGAGGGAAGTCTACCTAAAAATCATAAGTTATATCCACTTTAAATACACACACTTGTTATTAAATACATGGCATGACTTACATGATTGCAAGAGAAACTGAATAAGAGGTTTTGAGTTTTCATTTCAGGACACAACAAGGAAGAAGGTGATATTGCTGCCAGCATGTGGCAGCAGCTGAAGTGAGCCCTGGGCTCAGGGACCTAACTTCCTGGGAAAAACAGGAATGTCAGCTCCACAGAGCAGGGTTTCTGAACTTGTAGGTAATAAGTAGGATGAAATTCTTTAGATTGATCTCAAATCTTCCTAGGATGGTGGTTGTGCCTACAGAAATCACATTATTGGATTTTACTGAAGAGTGAGTTCAGTCATCACATTGCAATCAAAGGCAAAATGAAACAAAATGAAGGGGCCAGGAAGACCCATCTCTGAAAGGATTCTGGTGCCAACACCATCTCATGAATGCTACAGTCGAGTCCTTCTGTTGATAATTACTTGCTTGGCTGCAGTAGAAGTGAACAAAATGTCCCTGGTAGCACTATAAATGATGTAAAATATGCTTGTTTCTTACTTTTCACTGCAAATGAAATAATTTCTGTAGTTTTGTTGAGATTCACAAAAAGCTTTTGAGTGAAAATGGGTCTTTGTCAAGAAGAGAAAAATTGGTATTTATAGCAAAAGCATTGAAAAAAAATGCTAGTCTTTGCCATTCTCATGTGAAAGACTGTAAAACTTTTTCTTGTATTCTCTGATCTCTAAGATTACTCTCAGGAGTTATAAGTATAGGTGGAAAAATGAAACATGAGACTCTAAATGATAACTTATCACATTTCACCTTGCTTTATTCCTACAACTTATGGCTAAAATGGTAAGAGAGGAGAATTAACTCATTAGAGGGGTAGAGATAATTCCTTAAAGAACTTGAAAAGTCTCATTACTTTTGTGTAAGATAGAGAGAGCCTGAATTTGCATTTATGCAAATCCACTGGAAGGGATGCAATTATACTAGCATAACTTAATGTGTAGATGAATCAAACTTGATGTCTTTCTTTATAGCTTCAGGGCAAAAAGCTGAGTTTCACTAAGACCTTTAAGGTGAAACTTAGTGTTTCTAGTTGATGGGTTATTCCAATGCTTTTGCCTCAGGAAAACATTTTAAATCATCTTTATTTTATTCCTTTTTGAAAGGTAAATTTGGGGATTAACTGAGAGTTACTTGCAGGTTGTGTGCATATTGGTCATGTATGCTCTGCAACTCAGCCTGCTGGTCAGCAAAGCCCAGCTTTTTTTTTGTTTACTGGAGATATTATATGATGTTCTTAGTAACAGCCAGTTCTCTGGACAACTTCAGAGATGGGGCAGAATTTAAAGAGCTGTCACTCCTTGAAACAACTTCTTACAGTCAGCAAGGAGGTGGTTGTCTGGAGCTGTATTATTTTGTGCATTTCAGATCAGACCTGTAAACCCCCATTTCTCAGAACAGCTATGTTATCACTGTATGTCAGAAGCAAACATTTCAGTAAGTGCATTGGGCATACTCTGTCCTAGAAAAAAGGGCCAGGGAAAGGATGCATTGTCTCCAAAAGATCTGAGCTGAACAGATAGTGATGTGTGACTGGTTGATTCCTTTTAAAGATGCTATATATATGTATGAATACATAAACAAATACACATCCATATCTATCAACAATTAAATATTTCAACATTTATATATATATATATATATATATGTGTGTGCCTATAGTCATATATCTACAGGTAAAAAAAAGCATGAGAATAGAATCAACTGTTTTGAGTTAGATATTTTATATATATCAAAATTCCGATGTTTCATTTATTTAAGGGGCAAAAAAATGGCCATTAAATAATCTCCAGCATAACAGAAGAACATTCAGAAACCACCTGTGAAGCTCTGAAAACATGATTACAGCAAGAAGCACTAAAAGCCTATGCCTATGCTTCAGTGTCATCAGCTTTACATTAGCTTAGCTCAAGTACCAGAAACAACCTCATTGCCACAATCTGGGATTTCCTCAAGGTGTGTGCTGCTGAAGATACCCTACTTTTACAGCCCATACTCTTGTGTTTATAGCTAGCTCAGCTCTCTCTAGGTGAGGCTAAGGCATAGGCAGTTCCATCCTTTTATATCCTTTTATATGCTTGGTTTAATGCATTAACCCCAGGAAAAGAAAACCTAATGTGTACCCTGTCCCAATTGTCACAGCACTGCAACAGCATCCTTGAAGTTGCTGCAGAACTGAATTGGATGTTTCTTGTCTTTATTACTAATTCAGCCCCATTTTTTTGGCAGGAAAATTTTAACAGGTAGGTAATCTTGTTCATGATTTATACATAATGTCAGAGACATAATAATGTGTAATGCCAGAGGCATAATAATGTGTATAAACATAACTAGAAGAGTACTGTATTTTGTTGCAGTCTGGGAATTGAATGGGGATTAAATTACATAACAGCATAAAAATCAACACTAGGAACGTACAAGTCACTTGATCACAAATTACTGCATTACCTCTCAGCATAATCTCATGCACAAAATGACAGATTTAATTATGTTACACTAGTGTAAAACTTCTATCATTTTTTACATGTCCTCTTGAATTCATTTACCTCTCAAACATAGCAAACATGCTTATGAAATTTTCATAGAGTTTCCTGTACTGCCTTGTACAATAAACACTGTGTTTAATTGTTTTGACTTGTGAAATAAGAAAATGAAATGTGGAAATTGTGGTAGGATAATAAATGCGGTGTCTTGCAATGTCATTTTTTACTGACATGTAGGTTTAAAAAATTCCCTGGTTTTGATCTGTGACAGATAAAACCCAAAAATTTCTTTCCCCAGTGAAATTATTGGTTTTAGGCAATTCTCCTCTGGCTACCATGCTGGCTGTCCGTATGTAATAACCAGGGATTAAGGTAGCCTAGGAAACCAGTATTAACAGATGTAAAGGTCTACTATT
The DNA here is from genome assembly GCA_013400955.1 of Drymodes brunneopygia. NCBI lineage: Eukaryota > Metazoa > Chordata > Aves > Passeriformes > Petroicidae > Drymodes > Drymodes brunneopygia. The sequence continues at coordinate 3,636 of VZTZ01035686.1, read as the reverse complement.
TTTCATATTTTCCCATTTCTTCTCTTATCTCAGAACCGTTGATATGGTACATAATAAGATTCTTGCTATTCTACCAATATATATAAGGACATTATAGTACTCAGGCTACTGGGGCAGAAAGGTCCTTCTGCAGGTGTGCAGAGAAGATATGAAGTGTGCTGGGGATTCAGAACACATCTATATGGCTGCCTCAGGAATGAATAAGGAAGATGTTTTTAGGATAGCTGCAATCACTGACAGTTCCAGCTACAAATAAAATGCTGAAAGTAGGGAACAGAGAATGGTTTTATTTTGTTTTACTGGAAGAGAATAGGTATAGGCTGATTAGTTTGCTCATCGCACACTCGTGCATGGGTGAGAATATCCTCCTGTTGATGATAAAGACAAGATTCTGCGGTGCATAAGTGAAAGAGATAACCAGAATATTTGTTCAAATACAACCTTCTTTTCTACGTAACTCTGCCAAGTGGCTTTGGTCAAAGAAAGAACTTGGAAGTTTGATTGAGGGGCCTCTTGCTTCAAGCGGAGGTGGAGGGAAGGGAAACGGACAAATCTAAATTTTCCCTTACTCCTCACAGTTCTTCAAGAANGAAAGGTCCTTCTGCAGGTGTGCAGAGAAGATATGAAGTGTGCTGGGGATTCAGAACACATCTATATGGCTGCCTCAGGAATGAATAAGGAAGATGTTTTTAGGATAGCTGCAATCACTGACAGTTCCAGCTACAAATAAAATGCTGAAAGTAGGGAACAGAGAATGGTTTTATTTTGTTTTACTGGAAGAGAATAGGTATAGGCTGATTAGTTTGCTCATCACACACTCGTGCATGGGTGAGAATACCCTCCTGTTGATGATAAAGACAAGATTCTGTGGTGCATAAGTGAAAGAGATAACCAGAATATTTGTTCAAATACAACCTTCTTTTCTACGTAACTCTGCCAAGTGGCTTTGGTCAAAGAAAGAACTTGGAGTTTGATTGAGGGACCTCTTGCTTCGAGCAGAGGTGGAGGGAAGGGAAATGGAAAAATCTAAATTTTCCCTCACAGTTCTTCAAGAGGGGAATAGACAGCTACAAATTTCCTGACTTGTCCTGTCTTAGTGACAGTGTGTGTGCAAAAAAAAAACTTCCACGTCCCACCAGGAGACGTCTCTGGAAGCCACTGCATCTCCATTGTTGTGTGCTGACCAACTTATCTGTCCTTCTACTTCCCACAATAATTATTGTGCCACCAGCAACTGAGACCTTACAGCTCGATCTCAAGAGCACGCTGATCAATTTCCTTTGCTTAAGCAGGGCTTAATATAATTTTCAAACTACCCTAGCAGAACTGAGCTTCATGGTCTACTTTAATATCTCCAGACCCAGAAAGGACACAGAAAAATTAAAGGCCCAAATGGAGATCATGACTTGGTCTCAAGCTGACTGTGGGTTGAAATGTTGCACTTCACAAATTTTGGATCTTCAGCCTGAAACTTGAGAAGGACACCCACCAGCATACTGCTCATATCCCAGAAAAGATCTGAGCTTTCCTTGCATCTCACCAGGAAGCTTCAAAAAACCCTGGATTCCCCAGATTTTCAGTTCACCTTAGGAGAATATGCTTGTCAAACACAGGGGAAAAATTGAGTTTGTGTGGCAGTACAATACAAAACTTCTGCTTTCCAGTTAAAAGTCTGGCCACAAGCATCTGCTACTCTATACCTACAGAGCTAACCAGTGAGATTTTTAGGTGAATGGGAGATAACACCTGCAGAAAGCTACTACTCTCGTGGTACAACTTTGCAGGAAGAACAAACAACTAACACTGGTTTCTCATGGCAAAGGATGCTGAAATCCCATTTCTGCTCCTCCAGAAAGCAAATACAGCAGACTCATGCTCAGTAGAGCAGCTGAGCGTTTCTCTTTTTTGCTAAGCAAGGCAGCTGAACTAAGTAATGAAGTGCTGTTGCTGTGCTTTATTTGAAAAGGCAAAAAAATCCCAGGGAACATGGGGAACCTTTTAGTACAGTGCCAGAAGATAAGTGGGGGAACTAGCTTCAGAACAACCTTCTCTGACCTCCATCTCAAAAAAACCCATCCTCCCACCCAGTAAGAGGAGACTGTGGGAGGAAAGAGAGGTCTGACTCACAGCAGAAACAAAAAAGTAACGCAAAAAGAACAGCCTGCATATGCCTCCATAAAGAGATCTCATAGATCTTTAATTAGCTCATTATAGAAGAGTGCAAAGCGCTAAAGGAACCCAATATGGAATTATCAAATCAAATGGTATTAAAAAAGAAAGCAGGGAAGGAAGAAGTTGCTCATGGTACAGGTTTGCTGTTAGAGTGCTGTTCTAAGCAAAAGGGAAAAAGAAGGGAGAAGGAAGAAAAAACAACAACAACAAAAAGTTGGGACTTATCTGCTGTAATGGAAGTGTCCATAGGAGTGAGTGGGGAGATTACATTACTGCCTCCATCATTTTGTGTCCATCTGCATTCATGGAGAGGACTTCTCTTCCCATATCCATATTCACTTTCAGCTCTCCAAACAATCTAATACCCCAGGTTAAAGATATGTTAAAAATGTATGTGATACAGCACAAAATGTCAAAATGTAGACATCAAGTGTAACATTATCCTGACATTTAAAGGTAAATGACATTAATTTCATGCTGTATCTACCTCAGCCTCTCTGATCTGCAATTCTGCAGCAAAAGAAATCAGATGAGCACTTTAGGTACTGTAAGTGATGTGGCTGCAACTCACCATCAGTGTAAATTTTATTTTCAGCTTTTTTCTCACAGAAATGACCTGCTAGATATTTTGCTACATGCACACTTAGCGCTTCTTTATATTCCCTTGAGTTGTCAAAACAGAGCAAAAAGGCAAAAGGGCTTTGGAGACCAAACAAGCCCAGCAGCTTTTGCAAAAAAAAATCGCAGAATAGTGTAAGGAACTCGAAGAGCTGCCTTTGAACTTAGTCTCCTCTCAGTGCTAATGGAGTGGAAGTGTGCTGCAGTAACCTTCTCTGTGCCCCTTGATACAAGCTGTGCTAGAGAGTAGTTGGCATGACTTGGATCCTTAAATGGTATTTACATTACTCTCTGCTGTCTTCATTAGCAAGCAGGGTAGCTGAAATAATGAGTAATACTGTGAAATTCATCATAAGGGGAGATATTTAAGCTCTCAGTCAAAGGTGAGGGAAAGCAGGGGAAAAATTACAATTCTTCTGCCCTGGCAATACATATATCTTTATTTAGAGAGTTCAGTGCCAACAGCAAGGACCCAGGTTTGCTGCAGCCCAAAGTGTGGGCAGTGAGCCAGCCCCATTTTCAGACCCCAGTGAATGAATGGGGGCACAGCTCCATACGTGCATGTGAGTTACCAAAATATGAGTATCGATCTAGCATCGATGCCCAACTCAGGACAGACAAAGGCTCTCTAACAGGGCTGTTAGAAAGTGTATGTTTATTTCAGCACCGGGCAACTGCCTGGGATAGTTCCCTAATATGCAGCGCAAAAGCTCAGAGCAATACAAGAGCTATATATTTAGAAAAGTCTTGAATATTCAAAATATAAAAATACATTCATCATATTGGTACCTCCCATTTCCCTGCCTCATATGGTAATTAATTAAATACTAATTAAGCATGCATAGT